>JAUMHA010411867.1:0-10725 GCA_032359765.1 Saxidomus gigantea
TCAGCCAATCAGCAATCAAACACATAGTGTAGGTCTGCATGTTCCCTAGACAAAATAACCTGCTTCCGGTTTTCACCAATTTAGGCGTCTCATACCTAAAACATGGCCAAAAAATTACATGATAATTGTAATACAATCTTATTATTTTATAAAAGTTTTATAAAACTTGTTGATAATATAGTTAATGGTGTATAATTTCTGAAAGAAAATATAGTTTTTGTTACTCTGATACCAAATCTGTACCAAATTATTGAAAAATAAATGAAAAACCGTATTTTCTTATCTCTCGTGTGGTGTTATTTTATAGATAATTCCAAAATGGGGGTAGGGTTATTCAAATTCCTATAAGTCCTAAAATTTGTTTTTAAATCCGGGAAATGATACAGATTAAGAAAATATTAAGCCTATAATGATTTGAATTGGTGCCCATACTTGTACGTTTTGTCCATTTTAAACGGCGTGATTACTGATCAATAATCTTAATAATTTGTACAAACATGACCATAAGTCATAGAGTAGAATGGAAAAAAGAGCTATCGACATAATAGAACGCGGTCGTTACTATTCTGTTCACATGTATTGGGAGTAAGAATCATTGAGGCGATTGTTCCACAGGGAAGATTTGCCAGAACATGTCCTAATATATTATTCAGTTATTTTACGGTCAGCGTTTTTACAACAGGGCTAAGACGTTTGTATGTTAGCAAATTAAATTACATGGTACCAGAACATAAAACTAAAAATAAAGAAAATAAAATCGTGTCAAAAACCAAGATATATAAGGCAAATGATTGACAGGCGTGTTTGAATCACTTTTGGCATTTCTACACGTTTTGAAAACGCAATTAACATGACGCCATGTGTCAATCAAGTGATTTCAATACCAATCAAAATTGTACTTGCCTACGACAAAATAAATGCAGGCGGAAAAGGTTAGAATGGATTCCATCAGCAAAGAGTCGAGTGTTATCGCATCATCGATGTCATGCTTAGTTTACTACACAGTCAGTGAAAAATAGATGTCATATAATTTATGTCAATGTACCTGCCTTTTTCTATCTATGAATATTGATTATTTAAATGCTGGTTGTGTACTTCCATTGTAAAATGTGTTTATATGCATCACAACTTCCAATTCATTTACGAAGTCAACTTCATTACTAGTAAAGTTATTGGTAAACTAATTTGAATTTCTTACTTTTTGTCTATCTTACTTTCATAATATTAATAAAGGGTAGAATTGTGACTACGTGTGAAACGACACAATTAATATGTACATGTATGAGGTTACTCTTTGAAAATATTAAATAAATCAGTAACATAATTATTTAGTGCTAAATTTTGTCGGTTCAGTTAATCTGAGCTGTGTTTGATAATACCATTTGCATATTATACACAACGTTTCTAGAAGCAATGTTCATTTTTTCGTAAAAACTGAACATATACCATATTGCATATATTCAAGTTAACTTTATATAATATATTGTACAAAAAATACCCGCACAGTAAAGCAAAAACTGTTTTGCGCCATACTTTATAAGTGTGATAATAAACTGTTATTATAAAAGTAAACGTTTTATACAAACCTTCTCACGGTACCGATCCCATGTGACTTTTTCGACTATGTGTGGGTTGAAGAAATGTCAACAAACCACGCTTCAGGCAACATTTTCTGTAATTACCTTTCTTAACCCTGCATATATTTTAACCAAATAAAGACGAGAGCCGGGCCTCCCACTCACACAAAGCCGAACGAGTCACGTGGGATCGGATCTTGCACTTGCACCTGTAACAGTATACGGTACATTTGTACTAAGATGCATAACTACCATGGAATTGACCATAATTTGTAATACAAAAATGCTATTCTTAGCAGGTACAGTAAAACGGAATTGCAAAAAAGGGTGTATTTTAACAATACTTAGCATTAAGGCAGGAAAACGGACATTATAATCATTGTTTTCTGTTCTTTTTTCATTGCGGGAAACAGTAAAACGCAGTCACTGTGTCAGTTTCTTGAAACCTTATTGGATGATTAAAGGGCGAACATAATTTATAAGGAACACTTTAGAATTTACGATTTTCAAATAGACGAGGGCTCCCAAGAACATTCCGCTAAAAAGAATGCGGCACGAGAAAACGAAATGAAATTACTTACGACCAAATATGTCGGTCAATTGTCTAAAAGTCTAAAATATATGTAGATTCTTGTGAGGAAATATGTGTTGACTGCTGTAAGGTATGAATGGTACCTGGTATACTGATGTCCGTGCACCCTGTCTGGTTTTAGAAAAAACTAAGAAATGCGGTTAGTCTTCTTATTATTTCTGGCTTCTAGAAATCCTCAACGAAATCAGTTTGCCGTGCAATATAATGGCTAGTCATATAAATGAAAGTGAGACAGTCCGACAATGCGTGCTTATTTCCAACTAATTGCCTTAAATCTATTTCCGGTCCGTATGGAATATGCCGGAAGTGTCTAAGTACGTGAGATATAGTTGCGCCATTATAACAATTTCGATAGAAATTTGACGACAGATTAAAACTCGCTAATGAAATGCATTAGACGTGTTATTTCCGGTATTTTGTGTCTCATTTTTGATAGGAAATATCTCCCACTTACATTTATTGAACATTATACGGAAGCATTATACCAAAAGCGAAATGGAACAATTACAAATTTGTTGGAAAAGAGTTAATGAACCTCGTACCTTTTGCTATACGAAGTTCTTGTGGGCGATTCAAACAAACTTGTTGACTGTACTTTTCAAGAATATAATGAAACTATACCTTTAAGTTATGAGAAGGCAGTAGGAAAACACTAACCATCACAAGGCAATTTCAAACACATTCTTGAATACAATCTTACAAACTGTGAGAATGGCAACGGACTAAATGCACGATACTTTCATAATATTCTCTTAACTCTCTTAAGTGTTGTGGATGGCAAACAAAGTAATACACATGGGCATATAAAAACACCGCGTTACAAAATGGAAGCACGGTATGCTCAAAGACAATCACACAGCACCCTGTTGTGTTTTAAAATAAAGTTACAAGCTATGACAAATACCTGTTTCAACATTTCACATCTTTTAATTGAGAAATTGATTATGATATTCATAATATCATTTACAAATATTCCATCAATTTCAGAAACAAAAGGCAGATTTAGCTATCGTACATCATGAAATATCTCCTGAAACTGTGTAATGCTAGTCGAAAGGTTTGAATATAATTGTCATTGAATATATAAATCTCTGTTTCAAGTAATATTCTGCGTCTTTGATGTTTAGACATGAAAAACTCGTAATTATTTCAGCTACATATGGGATATCACTTCAACTTTTAATTCATCCTTGAGTTGGGAATATTTCAACAAGACTTACTGTCAAGGTTTGCATTTGAAAAGCTGTTTCTTTACCTAAATGTTGTCAAGAGTAGATTTCTTCATTGGCATTGATTTTCAAAATGTTTTGAATGTTAGTTTATACATATTCCAATTCTTTATGATATACGGTATACATGTATAATGGGCATTTTGTACTTGACTGTTTAAATATGATATGTTAAATATGATATTCAACATACATGTACCACTTCGATCTATTTTAACAATGCTCCGAGAAAAAATCAATATCATTGATGCAATTTATAGAACAGAGCTCTCTCTGATGTTTGTTTTAAATGTTAGATATTTTCTTAAGGCCCACACTGCATGCCAATATTTTTTGACTCCGAGGAATGTTGATTTTTTTTCTTGTTTCTTTTTCTTCCGCTAAAAATATTGTGTCAGTGCGCATAACTTGGCTTTGAAGTGACGGCTGCTCCCTTGAGAATATCTGATGAATTTGTTCGCCCATTTGTTTAACGTCTGTGTGCTTTGAAGTCAATATCCGTGAGAAAATTACGTCTCAGACGATCGTGCTTTCAAACTGTTTTCTGCATACCATTGGGCGACAACAAGCAAATAAATAATAACCTTTTCTTCGGATCACTGTTCAATTCAAACAAAAAAGACTTCAGTTTGTAAAATATAGTAAAGATAAAACTTGTGCCTCTTGCATTATTTATCCAAGAAAAATTCCATGAAACTTAACAGACTATACTGTTAAGTACATACCACCCCCATAGCAACGCCTTCAAGCGACTTTCCTGACTGGTGATGGTAATATTATGTCGAGGCGGATAATATATCCCCATATATAACGTCAAAAAACAAATAACAATTTTATTACCCTTCCCTTTCTTAAGTATTGAAAGATTCCGTTTAGATTTATTTATTTAACGGCTTAACGTAAGCAGACCTTCAAATCCCCATATGATACCTCAATGTCACTACGTGACGTCAAAAATCAGTACATTGACGTAATGAAAGCGGCGAACAAGTTCACGTTTAGCATGGTATACAGTAACGGGATATGTCAAGTGTATATTACCGGCTTGCCCGAAATATCAATATCTATTTACGGATCGTTGACCAATCAGAAGACCGTAAATTTCATGGAAGGGTAATAAATATTTTTATTCAAAAGGTAAAGCGATATATCTCATGACATGACATACATGATTTTGGAAACTTACCACTACAACAGTATCGAATGGAGATATGGCTAATGTTTATATCATATAATGCCATTTTTCTGTTGGAGTTTTTCGGATACATTTTTTACTTCTTTATGCACTGTAAATGTAATCATTTACTCGGTATACCCAAGGGTTTGACTGTATTTTTGCAGGTAATTTTGATGACATAAAATATGTTAATAAATAGTATGTTTACTGCCTCGGGTTTGATATTTGCCTTCTTATTTGTCCAAGGGCCCATGTGGTTAGTTAATGATTGTAAAATATTTCATATGAACTTAAGGAAGTACATATTTCCTGTACTTTTAATAGTGTAGTATTTTGTACCACTAATTTCAGTAAAAATGTCAGAAGATTTTAAGCAATATTAACAAACTGCTTTTAAAAAAACATGCCCCACGGCATCATGGTTTGACTCACTTACAAATGCACTTCAAAGCAAACTCAGCAAGTCGTTTCGGAAATGCTTAAGATCAAGACCGAAAGAGAAGATTTTACTTTGAGGAAAATAAGTTAACTGTACTCGCCTACAAGTCGGACGATTGGTGATGTCAATGGTACAATGATTTAAATGTTTTCTTTCACATGTGTCGGATGTTATTCGCCAGTGTATTTCCTTTTACGTAATACATTTATTTAGTAAATGAAATACTCATGAATTCAAAACAACAAGGGGATCTTACCAATTCTGTAACAACTTTGCTCCTACAAAGTGTACTTTCATAAGACACAAAGCATCACCTTAAGTGGATTCGCATCTTCCATTCAGTTACAGTATGAATAAATGGCAAGTGACAAGAAACATGCGCGCCTAGGGAGTGCTAGGAGATAGAAGAATTTGGACTCATAAAGACAAGTATCGAAGGGAAAAACAAGCAAAACTGTGCAGAGCTTGGTCAACTGAATAAGACTGTCTTGTGGAATGTATTTGATACGATGTTTTATATTATATCATACATCTTTACCAACTGGGTTAAATGAAACGTAGTAAATGTAATATCGCTATGAAGAAGTATACAATTTATCATTTTGACATTGTCTGATCGCCGGAGCGTATTTTGCATTTGCACAGTCTTCTGGAAATATTATTTTGTAAATTTGGCTTCAGATGCTGATCAGTAGATGACAATCGCGTTTATTATTTTTACTCTAAAATCAGTCCCCGGCCAACAATTTCTTTGAGGTATACATTTTGTTCTCCGTATTTGGAACACAATACACATCTTATGAATATAAAAATTTCGGAACCAGAACCCAGATTCCACCTTTAAAGGAGCATGACATACTATCAGATTATTTTCTCAAAATGCTGAAATAGGTTAGATATACTTAATACAATAAGTATAAATATTATGTATTTTTCAAGTAGAACATACATCGCGACACGTCTTGTTTCTGCACAAATGCCGGTAAAGCGACCTGTCGTTATAAATCATTATCCAGCCAAAATATACGAAACTACAGCAAATAGGATTCCTCTTCTTCTACCGATATTTGTAGAAACTTTTAGCTAAAACTTTGATGTTTCGTGGCATTCCTTTCTATGTATCTTAATAAATAATGTATTGGCGTTTTTTAAAGTTCCTCCTAGTTATAGGAAATACCTCTTAAACGTCATTTGTTTTACTTCACCCTTCGTAAAGAGAATTGACTAGATCTAGGATATGCAAGCTTACGTATGATATGCACTATTTACTTTGATAACATTGGTAATGTTTCTTTTATCAACACCGAATGAAAATTCTTTTCAAGAATACAATGTTAAAGTCCCAAGATCACATTTATAAGAAGCTCTCATTTTAAGAATAACGGATGAGGTTAAAAGCGTCGTCAATATAACACTTAACGTCAGTCCTTATATAGTATCCTAATGGAACAATTTAAGATCAAATGACATAAGTATAAATTCTGATATAGGGTCGAGGGACCAAATTACGCAAATATAAACTGTTCGAACATAGTAAAGTGTGAGCCGTGTGCAAATTCATGCATTTTACAAAGACAGTATCGAAGTGTTTTTATTTAAATTAACTAAGTTCCGCTGTGGGGTAGCTGGACTGGACGGTACATCTCTTTACCAGTACATGAAAGAACACGCTTTCATTGCCTAGACGAAGTTGAAGATGAAACGCACGTACTTATTAACTGTCCTTTGTATGATGATATCCGTAGATTATTATATGATGGAATTGTTGAGCAAAACGATATATTCCCAATGTACAGTAGTGAATCTGAGAAGTTTAAATACATTCTATATAGTGAAAATATTGTCAAAAGTGCAAAAGCCTGCCATTATATTTTAGTAGAAAGGCGTAAACATTTATATACCCGTGTTACTTGATCCATGTATATATATATTTTAATTTCGTTTAACGCCCTTTATTCTCGCCTTAATTTTATTATGTACAGTGTTTTATAAGAGTGGAAACCTGAGTTTTGTTTAATCTTAACATTTGAATATTTAAAACATGTGACTGTACAGAAATGGTACTTTTTATGTTCAACTTGTTCCTAGTCTCTCATACTCTTTTAGAGCGGTTTTGTAATATGTATATACAAAAGTGAGACGTATCTAAATATATTTTATCAAGAAATGTGTCTTACTGACAGAAATGACCTTTATTTGTACCAAAAACATTCCTAACATTGTTTTTTAGATCAATAAGTACATGAGAAAGGCACTCTTTTCTTGAAGAAACAACTTAAATACGACAGAAGGGCATATGCCAACATTCTTTTAGAGTGAATAGAACATGGTTCTATCATTATCATATCAATAAATTTATGTTACTATATCAGTAAATTCAATGTGATCCTGGGACTTTAAAGTAATCAAAAAATGAGAAGATATATTCACATTCTTTGTGATCGACGGCTATTATTATGTTGTATACCTTTATAACATTGCTTTGTGAATACGCTATCATAGTAGCCAGTCAGAATAGTGTTTTACGTCTGTTAAATTGTGGAACATTTCAACATACGCAAACCTATGGCATTTGAACATTGACTCATATTCCAACTTTCCAATAGTGTGTAGGTTTAGCATTGTCACTGAAAACAACACAGAAACATTAATTACTTCACGAGGAATGATTGCATTTCTGATCTTGATATAAGATCATGCTTAAAGTATCTTAATATACAGATTATTTTAGGCTTTAAGCACTTTTTTCCTGTGGCCGCTTTTGATTGGCTGTCGCCCCGCAATACAACGCATAAAGGTTTGTAGATCTACGAAATATTTCTGTATATTTGGAGTTATTGTATTGGACATAAACGCTCGGTTGCGTTTGCTTCGTTGCACTTCTTTTTTCTCTGAGTAAGGTAAGCTGTTTCTATGGAATAAAATGGGGGTATTTAGAAAATTGAACTCTTGCAGTAAGATAAAAGAAAAACTATTTGTAATTCATTTGATATTGATGAATGATATTATTTTACATCTGGAATATTACTTCTGCTGGGAGTGGTTTAAGTTTAGTAAAAAACCTTTTGATTTTAATTTTATATCTTCAATATTTTATTACCGCGTTATCTTTATTAGTTTAAAAGCTTTATTTGATTGTGAGAAACCGTATCCCAAGGAGCACGTTATCACTGAAAGCGATGAAGCACGGTCATAAAACTTTGCTTTTAATACATACCTTCGCCAGGTAATGCGGAAATTAGTTTCAATGAAGTTTTGCCTGACTTTATAATATTGTTATTTTTTTCTCGTTTTTATGTTTTATTGGCATTCGTTATTTCAATACACATGGCTGTTTATGGTAGATGTCATGAGAGAGAAAAAATATTTACTGCGGGCTTTGCCAGCCTTGACTGACCTAACAAAAACAACCAAATATACGTGCACACTGATAACACGTTCGACACTAGAAATATCTTGATAGATATGCGGAACATTTTATCTGAATGAATAGATTTTATTCCTAGGAAATAATAATTATAGACTTTTTAGATATATAACAAATTTTAATAAAGAGCTTTGATTCTTCGATCGTTTATAGGTTATATTCAATCAATATATTGTAACTACATTAGATAAATCACTCCTTCCGAAAAATACTCGGATCGTAGACCAAAATTATATTGTTTCTGTCGGAAGAATTTGAAATTGTTGAATCCTGCGTTTCATGGCCGTCTCTCATTTCAGCTATTTAAAGAGTAATAGCCTAAAAACATCTTTAAACTACATGAAATTTGATAATTATTCTATAGATATATTTGAATCTTTATGGCATTTATATTGAACAATGTTATATTTCCATGTGAAAAAACGCCAAAGCATTGGTGTGTATGTGACCGTTATTTTATGTGTTACCACTTTTCTATTATGTTACTATATATTTACTGCTTTATATGACAACGTTTTGTAACAACATTTATCACATTTATGATGTGTAAATGTTTTGTTCGCTTACAAGTAAGTCTCCCTATATAACTGCGACTTCCTAATACCAAAGCTGTTTTTGCGAGGGTGGGACTTTAGATGCAGCATAGTTGTAAAACGAAAATGAAAATAACTAAAAGTTGAAAATAACGTTTCTAACTTTTGAGACATGATAAAATTCGTTTTCGTGCATAACGGATCGGCTTTTCCGGTGATTTTACCCATGCCGGAAAAATCATTCTTGTATATCGAGTGGGCGTTTTCGGTTATTTACACAAATTGAGGTATTGACCGGAAAAATCGGTCGGGAACAACCTTCGTTAATAACTTGTGACATAACGTTATAAATATTGTGACGTAACTTTCCAAAACACAGAATCTGAATATCGTTTTTTTTATATGATAATGAATCGCGAGCCCATGACAGAAACTAATAGTCTTCTTAGG
Organism: Saxidomus gigantea; assembly: GCA_032359765.1. NCBI lineage: Eukaryota > Metazoa > Mollusca > Bivalvia > Venerida > Veneridae > Saxidomus > Saxidomus gigantea. The sequence goes on from JAUMHA010411867.1 coordinate 9,425, forward strand.
CCGAAGAAATCAAATCAATTTACATTAAAAGTTAATGCTGCAGATATATAAAGTCCACAGAAATAAAATTATACACAACTTCCAAAACCGTGAATAAATGCATTAGTTCGGAGCTCACAGAATAAACATATGTAGTTTCTAATTATGTATGAGGTACTGTAGTAACTTGCTTGTTAAATGCTTTGATTATGTCAATGTTGATATGGAACATATGTGATGTCTTAATGTAATGCAGACAAAATGATGCTGTAAAGCTATGTCCAAATATTATGCCTTCTGTGGGTTCGAATCCCAGCCGGAGCATGAGGTGTGTCCTTAGGCAAAGACACTGATACAACACGTGCCTCAGTCTACCTAGCTGTAAATTGGTAGCAGCGATGAAAATATCGCTGCGTCTCTCACGCTGGCGTGACGACATCTGGAATGAGTGTTCGAGAACGATTAAATAAGCTACGGAGCTTTCTCCGAAATCGAACTAAAATTAATTCGTATAAACTAAATATTCTGCCTTTAAGTCCGTTCTTAGTTCTTTACCGTACAAATTTGTAAGTCAAAGGAATGATATCGATAAGTAGCTCTTTATATTGTTACTTGTGTGGAGACACAATCACGTTCAAATGATTTCTTATAGAAAAGTTGGCGCAAAATTATAAAATTATAGATCTATTATGCGCCAATATTGAACTGGCACTCATGAATATTTCGTATGTGGTCGGTATGTGGTCGGTAATCCTTGTATAAAAATATAACAAGCGATTGATATAAAATATCAATTTCGTAGTGTACCAGTTATCGCATTCCGCAATGGTGTAGTGGATAAGTCATTTGACTACCAATCCAGCGTATGCATGTTCGAGTCTTGCTTGAAGTTTTGTATTACCTTTTTTTGATCGTTTCGTTGCATTTAATGTATTCACTATTGTGTTTGTTCAGCACGGGGTTTCGAGATTTTTAATGACTATTTGAGTATTCTTTCTCCGTCGTCCTGCATACATTTGTATTTAGAACTGAAAATGCCGACGAGCAAATCATCTTAAAAAACAGATGAGATCTAAAGATGAGATAGCCTCGGCTAATATATCGAAGAACTTCGAAGAAAATGCCATGCATATCAATATAGGAATAACTGTTTTGTAATTTTGATATTTGCGACTGTACGGTTTTTAATGGTCGCAAATATTTTAATGGCGACGGCGTAAGCCGGAGCTGTTAAAACTGTTTGCTACCATTAAAACCGTATATACGGTCGCAAATATCAAAATCACTAAATAGTTATCCCTTTTCTAACGCACAATGTGTCT
>JAUMHA010411878.1:0-10725 GCA_032359765.1 Saxidomus gigantea
AGTACATGTAATATCGTTCAGAAGTACATGTAATATCATTCAGAAGTACATATAATATAATTCAGAAGTACATGTAATATCGTTCAGAAGTACATATAATATAATTCAGAAGTACATGTCATATCGTTCAGAAGTACATATAATATAATTCAGAAGTACATGTAATATCATTCAGAAGTACATATAATATAATTCAGAAGTACATGTCATATCGTTCAGAAGTACATATAATATCATTCAGAAGTACATGTAACATGTTCAATAGTGACATGTATTATCGTACAAAAGTACATGTAATATGTTCAGAAGTACATGTAATATCGTTCAGAAGTACATGTAATACCGTTCAGAAGTACATGTAATATCGTTTAGAAGTACATATAATAACCTTTCGGAAGTACATGTAATATAGTACAGAAGTACATGTAAGAATATATGCTGATTCTAATCCTGCAAGTGTTTTTTGTATCAAAAAACATTTTATCAAGGATTTGTTGACAAATGTGACAACAAAAGTATGGCAGTTATCTGCATAAGTTATACATTTACACAATTGCTGAGCAAACAATATTTTCACTAAATGAATTAAACTCTCATGACTGTCATAATTATGTCCAATAACTTTGTCAAATTGCGCACTCCATTTTAAACTAAGAAAATCTTTCTGTATATGCATATATTAGTTTTTGATAAAAGTACAATTTTAATTGGTATTTAAAGCAGGGACTTTATGTCATGTCATAAATCCTGAGAGTTGCCCAGCCACCTGGCAGCCTTCAAGGGCAACTTCAAGGAAATATAACCAAGGTTTGAGCTTCATTCCATATGTCAGGTCAGTCACTGTATATATGCGTGTCCTTCACTGTAGTGTAATGGGTTATGAAGTCCGGAAAGTGAGTTTAGTTATAAAGACTACTGAAATACATTTGTCTATTATAAATGCACTGTGTCTGTGTTTGAATAGTTAATGAAGTATTTGACTATATCACTTGATCAAGCTGCCATGGCCACCAATTTACTCCCACCATAGCTGTCTTATTATTATGATATACTCATCTAGATAGTGACTTCTACCATAGTGGGTGGTATACAGGAGAAGTGACTGAACTATGCTTTAACATAATTACTGTAGCTTCTATCCACACAGAAAGTTAGTTTTGCAGAAAGGTGATTTAAAAGTACAAGTATTTGCCTAGATTTATGCTATTATAGTGCATAACTATTAAATTTATCCCTCCCACTTTGATAAAAGAATGACAATGCCTATGCTAAATCCATATATGGAGTACACATTATACAAAGTGAATGAAACTTGGTATAGTTTTAGATGATACATGTCAGAGGAAGTGTTGTACATAAGAAACTGAAAAATTATTTCTGCCTTTAAATTAAGGCAAGTGTTACGCAAGGAGCATCCATCACTTTCAGCGATTTTGTTACTAATATATTTAGTAACACAGGGGTGTCAGAAATGCATTTAATGTTTGTGTAAGATTGACTGCACTTGTAAACAGTTTGCCTTTTGGGCATGACATGTGCAAGTTAACACATATACTTTAAACTGGTTTAAAAAAAGAAATGAGAAAATTTGCATCAATGTAACATACTGTCATCTATCTGTTGTCATCAATAGCCAGTAAGTCTTATCTTTTTCATAAATGTGGTTATGCTGATTTGCCTTTGGCATCTGGCTAGACATTGCTTTGCCTTCCTGGTATTTTACCAATTTTGACTAGATAGGCTCACATGGCCTTATGTAGGATATCACTGGACAGTAACAGGAAGTCAAAGGCATAATCAACAGATTGCCAGTAGTAAAAGGGCATTATGTCTCTTTAAACAAAATGTCAACCAAGTCTGACAGGAACGATGAACTATAAAACAGTAACTGTTGACAAACCTCACTTTATCATGCAACCTTCAAATAGAGACTCTAAATTCTGAGAATTGATTGTTTACTTTCACAGATCAAAGGACTTTAGCTTACCTCATTTTGCTTCTGCACAATTTTGTTTCATAAAAAGCAACATTTCAAAGAAAAAATAAGAAAAATTTCAACTTTGTGTTGAACAGAAGTAATATACATGTTTCTTTAAAAGTGTGCAATATTGCTTGTATTATCTTTTCAAACCTGCAGAAGAATGTATCTTGATAGAAAACTTGGAACTTTCTCTTTAAGGATTTCAACCAGACTTTGTAAGAAAAATGAAAAAAGATGATTGACTTTTGTTACGGTTATGGCCCTTTGTTGCCTGTAATCCATTGATATGTTTCCCCAGATTCAGATGGAAGACATGTACTCTCTTTGAAATGGTACGAAGACAAAAAGTGCATTTTCCAGGTTGACAATACTTTATTATAAGGCTTGCAATTCTTATTTCGTAATTTCAGGGTTGACCTTTACGGTGTTTGACCTGGTTGCAAAGACATTGGTATGCTTATTGTATACGGTGAGAATTATCATCGATGATGTATCGCCTTATGAATGGTAAGATTTTATCTCTTTAAATCAAAGAGCATGGCTGTGATCTTTCTAAACAATAAAGTGTGAACTGACAAACCATTAGGTAGAATTTCACACTATATCTCTGATTAGCAGGTAATTGTGCCTTTGTGACCAGTGGGTGATCTGCAGACACATTCAATTTTCAGTTTGTTGCGACACCTTTCACCAATTTGAAATGTTGGGATCCTGTCGTGGCCTTTGAACCTAATAAGAATTAAGCAATTACTGCACAAAATTGAACATGTTATACAAAGTATTCACACAATATACATGTATGTAACAACACTAAAGAATAACCTTTAAAACAGTGATTTATTTGAAAATGTAAATAAACATAAAAAGCATGTATCACAGTGACAAAGTAGACATCTTTCCTGGTAGATGTCACAGCCGGTTCATCTGTTCAGCATCATCATAGTCTGCACTGTTCACTATTTGGTCTGTACATTTTCAGCATGCCCTGTCATTTAAAAAAAAGACAAGTCTATTTTATAAATTGAGCCGGGTAAGAAACTAAATTTACTGTTTGTTTCAATATTGTCAAATAGAAAACTTGATTTAATTTTTATGATGGGTTGTCTTTCAGTGCTGGAAGTCCATGCCCGCCTAAACCTGAAAATTACACATCCAGTAACAGCGATGTCAACTGGTTTGTATTTATTTTCATACTGTGCATATTGAATATTGTACATGTGTTTTGATTAGCAAAGGAGAGGGGCTTTACATGTAACAGTGGTTTATGCCGTGTCAATGGCAAAGCAAGAAAAGGGGGAAGAGAATGCCATTTCAAACATGTCTGTACAAGACAAGATTTCCCTAACAATTGGCAAATGTAGCTTTGTTTAGATTCTTACAACATGCCAGGAGTATATGAGCATGTGTAAAAATCAACAGCTTGTTTTATGAGGGTGGTCTCCAACACACTAACACTTAAAGTGCCTTTCCTTTGCCACAGTTTTATATGTATGAAGGAATCCTGGATGCAAGTAGTTCGTGATGAAAGCTTGGAGACTGCTTGTTTGTGTATGTTTGTGTTATGTTTTATGTTACATGATATGTCAAGTTTATAGTAGTTGTTGATTGTGTAAGAAATATGGATACATGAAAAAAAAAAGCATTGACAATGCATGATTATGTAAATTTGATTTATTGTATATGTTTGTTTGTTTCATTTTTGCATGTTGTGATTGTATTGTGCATTTTATAGAAGGTTTGGTCTGTGTGTATGTAAAGCATCTGTGTTCAGGCTGTGTGCCCAGGACCTCATGCTGGACTCCAGGTGGTTTGTGTGTGCCCGGGATCTCATGCTGGACTCCAGGTGGCTCATGTGTGCCCAGGATCTCTTGCTGGAATCCCAGTTGGCCCATGTGTGCCCAGGACCTTATGCTGGACTCCAGGTGGTTTGTGTGTGCCCGGGATCTCATGCTGGACTCCAGGTGGCTCATGTGTGCCCAGGATCTCTTGCTGGAATCCCAGTTGGCCCATGTGTGCCCAGGACCTCATGCTTGACTCCAGGTAGCTCCAGGCCTGTGTGCCCAGGACCTCATGTTGTTCCACTTGAGTTCACAGACATTCTTTAATGTTTATTTTTTGCATGTATCACATTTGTTTTGCATGTTACACATGTATGTGAGATGAATTTTATGTTTGATCTAGGTATGTTATGCTGTGGGTACATAGACCTCTACCTCTATGGATAGCCCAGGTGGTCCTCGCTGTGATAACATTTGTCAAAACTTTACTCAAAGTTTATGTTGCCAAGGTGAGTTTTCTATTACATTTTAGTTTTGAAACATTATGAAATGCTGTTCCCAAAATTATAGCCAGATTTGTGGCAAGCAGTTAAAGTTTGGATGCTTCAGGCAGATAGCTGTTTACCTGGGTATCAACTAAGACATGTTCAACTGTACATTTATGAAATGTCTTGTCAGGATCATATGAGATTGAACATACAAGGAGGTAAAATTATTTGTTCTCTGTAACCTCTGTAATAATTGATATATTTTTAATACATGTACAATTGATATGCAAGCAACTCGTAGAGATGGTTTGTTTCTATACAGGGAAATAAATATACTATGGTAAATGAAAAAAATCTTTCATAGCAACTTGCATCACTTGTACTAGTTAGCTCCATCTGCAGTAATAGTGTGCAGATCTATTTTTAGAAGGACTGAAATGTTCCACTGCCTGGAAATGAGTGAAACTGCTTGAAATTAATGCATGTTGTAGATATAATGTGCATCTTCTCAAACCACTCATTCAAGTAGTAAAGTAATATGCTTCATGCATTATGAACAACAAAATGAGTAAATTATGGATTGTTGCTGCAAATGATTTTCTTCAAATTATTTATAAGAAATGAAAGATAGAAGAATTCAACTTGTCTTAGTATGTTCAGGTAGTTTAGATTCATGGTGTATTGGTTCTCTATTTCAGGGAAATCGTTGGGAACATTTCCTCCAGGCCCATTTTATTCTGGAAGTATTCAGCTCACTGCCATTTATTGTCACTGTAAGTCTCATATTCTATTACGTTAAATGGAATAACTAAGGTACTACATGTAAATGAGCACGCAATGTAATTGTCATATTATTATATTACTGAAAAAAGTGTTGCATGTAGTTTAGGACTCATTAAAATGCATGATACATGTATATCGGAATTAGGCTCATCCACTTGTCTGTAAACAAAATATGTCTCCTCTATTTCTTGACAACTACTGAAATTTGACATAAGTGATTAGTACCAAGCATTGTTGTACATACTATCAGCATGATACACTCAGAGCATTTTTCAATAGTTATTGCTCTTTGATTTTTTCATACATACAGTAAAACTTCGATAACTCGAGGTTGCAAGGGGACGAGTAAAATGCTCGAGTTAACCGAGGTCTCGAGTTATCCAAATTATGGAAAGTTTACAAGTTTTTCTACTGTGACGTATGTTATAAACAAAGTGTATTTAAGGACCTTCATATTGTATTCATTTATTTTATTAGATCACGAATCCTGAATTACCATTTTGTATCTATTCAATTAAATCCTGTCTGTTTGTTTACATACATGTATATCAGTGCAATTACTAAAAGACAACTGATAAATGGTGAAGACGGAGTAACGTTACTTCGCCCACTGATTTACCGGTCACTCTGGGTTTTTAGACTGTATTCCTTTAATTCCAGACGACTTGTATGTAAGACAACTCCAGCCTAAGCTTATTTTTTTATTTTGCAAACGACTCGAAAGCGAATAGTGATTAGTCACTCACACTAGTTGTCGTTTAGGTACAGTACCGGTATTAGTTATAACAAATCACTCGTGGCATTTCCAAAAATATTTTGACATGACAATTTAAATAGAATATGAAATTTGGATTTTATGTCGTGCTTTCATCAATATTTTACTCAGACACATAATTTTCATCTCATCATTAAAAACTCGCAAACATAATTTTCGTTAGTTTCATCTTATTCAATCAAAGTAATAGGCGGCTGTAATTACATAAATAGATTGAAGAGGATTAAAATGTGCGAATAACATTGTATACACTTTGGGCACAGGACGGCCGATTAATCGATAATAAACAAACATTCAATTAACAATAGAAGTTTTTATGCTGACGTGTCAAAATACTGATGCGCCCTAGCAGAGGTGAGAAAAAATCTAATAATCTGTGACCTCGAGTTATCCATGGTAATCTAGTAAGAATTCTACCTGGCGGGACCACAGGTATTCCTCGAGTTATCCAGGGTTCTCGAGTTATTGATGCTCGAGTTATCCATGGTGATTTCTAGTTAAACATATAGGAAAAATGCCCGGGACCGACAGGAGTCCTCGAGTTATCGATGCTCGAGTTAACGAAGTTTTACTGTACTATGTACATGTTATTATTTGATTTCCTCACTATTTCTCTGCAACTAGCTGTACATATTATTGGCATGTTATGCTAGGATAATTTTTGTTTCCCTGCCGCAAAGCAGGCGGGGGTGGGGGATATAGGGATGACCTCCAAACGCCCGAGCATACATTTGGATTTGGAACAATAGGTAACAGTATCAGAACCCATGAGCTGCTCAGAAAACCTACACATTCCTACTTTACAGAGGCATTTTAATAACTGAAGAACAGATCAGTAACTTCAATTGCAATATAAAAAATCCACACTCTGCACCTCTGAGAGAAAACTACACTCAGTAACATTAATTTCTTCAATGTTTTTACTTGCGGCCGGGGATATAGCTGTCTGTTAGACTGCCTTGTTCATTTTATCATGACCCTTTGAAAATTTTTTATTTTCATACTTACTGTTTACTTTGATATGTTTTTATGGGCATGCTTCTTCTCAGCACTCACTCATTGAAAATCTGTGAAACTTCATAGGAGAGATAAGTAGAGAGATAAGTTGTGCATATCGTAGTCACATTATACTTGGATCAATTTTTGGTCAGAATATATTGAAAACCTCTTCAGTATTCTGCGAAAAACAATTGCAGTCAAGTGTCCAGCACCCACATGTGATGCTCTTCTTCATTTGCTGTGTCAAAGCTGCCAGTAAAAATAAAATAACTGTGTCATGATTGCATATTTGGGTATTCATCACCTTCAGTAATAGCTGTAGGTGAAGATATTTTTTTGTGGTTGGAGAAGACAGGTCATAATAAGACAGGTCATAATAAAGTTCTAAGAAAGCCTAGAGCTTTGTTAGGATCTAAAAAGGGCACAAAGCTTAGTTTTGGAGGTGCACTATATTTGTTGTTTTCAAGGTTATATAATTTGTAGATATATTTTAGGATTCAATGTTTCCCATACTTTCTTACAGCTTGCCTATCCTCCAGTACTGAGGAACGTATTTGTACCATCATTTCTGAGCTGCTGGTTGGCAAAGAAAGCTCTGGACAGATTACTGGTGAGTTTCTCTGCATTTTTATGACCTGAAAAGTGGGCATATTAAAATTGCACTGCCTGTCGGTCTGTCCAAGCATACATTTGGGTACTTGGAAGGCTATAGGAACAATAGGTGACAGTTAATTTTCTTTGATGTCATTCATTCTGTTAGCTCTTAGGTGGCTATTTTTCTCTTATGTAGCTAAAAGAACCAAAGAGTAGCTACAATAGTATCTATATGTTAGAATGTCCGTGTGCCTGGCATTCCATTTGTTCATGTCTGGTCTGTAACTTCGTCATGCATGAAGGGAATTTCAAATCATCTGGAACAGATGCTCAGCACATGAAGACAATGTGTCATTTGCAAGACCCATGTGCCTACCTCAAAGATCAAGGTCACACTTTGAGTTTAATTGAAATTGAAACCTGTATATATGCACACATTAGTGTTGAGGCTAAAACTCTGTTACGAATTGAAGGATTTTAAAATAACTTGGCACAGATGTTCAGCATCAGAATGATGTGTTGCATTTAAAACCCGCGACCCTACCTGAAAGCTCAAGGTCACACTTAGATTTTTAAAGGTAATGGAATCTTGTATATATGCACACATTTGTCCGGATTGTAACTCTGTCATGCTTTGAAGGATTTTAATATAACTTGGCACAAATGTTCAGCATATCAAGACAATGTGTAACATGCAAACCCATGACCTTACCTCAAAGGTCAAGATCACACTAAAAGTTTAAGGGTCATGGAATACTATATACATGGTAACTCTGTCATGCATGCAGAGATTTTAAAATTACATGGCACAATTGTTGAGCACATGGAGATGGCATAGTGTTGTGCGCAAGTACAGGGTCCACAACTTGAAAGTCAAGGTCACAGACCCTGGGATACTGCTTTGGGGGCATTTGCCACTTATGAGGGACAGCTCTTGTTTATATCACTGACCTGCAGAGTTAAGCTTTTAATCTGTTCAATCAATGAGGATTTGGATATATATTCAGGGAGGAACACTGTTATAGAGGTAGAGCATCATACTTCTAACCCGGAGGTTCAAAGCTGTCAGCAGCATTTCACCACAATCATTTATTTCAACTAAAACAAGATTGGATGTACATATATTTAAGTACCCTTTATGGTAGTTATTAATGATGCACAAATTTAATATGAAATACTGCAGCAGAAACTACTTGCATGTAATAGTGGGATACCATGTCTACTGGCTTATGTTTTTTTCTAGCTTTGTTTGATTTACATTCTCAAACTGGTGAGCTTGATTTCTTATTTTAAGTTCTGTTTGATTATAATATGTCCTGCTTGATACTTACTTTAGCTGTGTTTGATTATTACAGAATGATTTACATAGAACCAGACAGAGGTTCCAGACCATCTCAGTGACATTGACACAACAAAGTTTGATCCTCATGACAACATTATTTTGTCTAATATTTACCACGTAAGTGTGATGTACTTATACCTCATGTAATGCTGCTTGTGTGTAAAATTTCTGAGGGATAAAAGATGTTTTGTTGTTACAACAGAGGACAACATTTTGTCTGCGGTTAATGACATTTACATGTCTAATATATATAAAATGATTTTTTCAAGCTGGTATAACAAAAGGCAGAACAAAGACTGTTTTGTCCAGATTCATTGATAGTTTTGGAAAATGTTCAACACACTGGGTGGACATTGAGCTAATGATTGTCTATAAGACATGTTATTAAACTTAATCTATGTTTATATTCAGTTTGATAAACATTCAAAGGTTTTTTTGTAAGAATTTGCAAAAAATGCAAAAACCCTGTTGATAAGTTTGCACTTGGACGCACCTGCAATGTGCATTTTATTTTGATATTGTAGCTTTGTGCAAACATAAATATAAATTTATTGGTTTATAAGTGGTAGAATAAAAGTAAAGAAAGTTTTCTCATCAAATCTTTTTTTTAAAACTGCATGAGTCTTAGAGTATGGTTTCTGTTTTGTATCTCCAATTTATGAACATTTCAACCCATGAATATATCCACTTATACAGTATTTTCTTTATAGAGACAAGTACTCAACATGAATAAACTAAAACTTTATTGTACATGTTGGTAGAGGTATATAAACTGAACATGGAGTATTTATTTAGTTTGCACTTGCTTTACCATGTATATGTTAAATGTGTATGATCCGTAGGGCCGCCATGGTGCAGTGGTAGTGCGTTCACCTCAGGATTGGAGGGTCCTTAGTTTGATCCCCACCAGTGCCCAAGTAGGGGTAGTGTCCTTAACCAAGATGCAAATAATTCCACATTGCCTTTCTCTTTTCGAGGTTGATTCCATATGGAATTAGTCTCAAGAGTGATTTATATAAGCTGTAAGAATTTGTTTCGCAATTGAGATTATATAAATTAGTAAAAAAATGTATAATTACAGAATATGTGGTGTTCAGCATATACAACGAGCCAGCTCCAGTTTACACCTGAACCTGTTTGGCGCCTTCTATTTTGTTATTGTTACGTTCTCGACGGTGGGTTATGGTGACATCTCTCCAGATATATGGCCCAGTCAGGTCTTCATGATCCTGATGATCTGTATTGCATTCGCATTTATTCCTATGCAGGTATTTATTACTTTTCATCTAAATTAGCCGAATAATAATGCAATGTTTTCTTCTTTCTCTGACTTTGTTGTTGATGTTGGCATTGGTGTTCCACCTTGGTTGCAAGTTTTGCATGCAAGTTACTGGTCAAGGTCATATCACAGTAGCCAATGATTGATTGAAATTTTGTTTAAAATCACATCTTGACAGGTCAGTCACAAGTGGAAAGTTCAAAATGTGGACCTTGTTTCACCATAATATCGGATAAAGTCACTTGGGCTGCAATGCATTTTAGTAATTTTGTATGCATTTTGAAATATTTAGGACCACACAATGTTGAATTTGTACTTTCAGCAAAATTTAGCAATTTTTCAAACGCTCTGATGTAGAATAAGGAGGATTTCTGCATGTTTTAAAGTCCAAGGAACACTTTATAATGCTCCTGTGTATAGAATTATGAATTTTAAGTGTGCTTCATTTATTCTCAAGCAGTGTTTATGTATACCTTTCTTTCATATTTTTGTCGCTTCTTAACTAAAAGGTTGGCAGAAAGTTTTTTTAGCTCGACTTTTCGAAGAAAAGGGGAACTATCCTACTCGCCCCGGCGTCAGCGTTGGTGTCACACCTTGGTTAAGTTTTTCGTACCACCCCACTTTATTTAAAAAGTATTAGAGGTATGGCTTTGAAACTTACCATACTTGTTTACCATCATAACCTCCATCTACAGACAAGAGTACA
>JAUMHA010411900.1:0-10725 GCA_032359765.1 Saxidomus gigantea
TGTAAAGTTTAATGAAGAAATCTTAAGAAATGGCAAAGTTATGGCCAACGTTAAGTTTGTGTGACGGACGGACCGACCGACGGACGGACGGACGGACGGACGGACCGACGGACAAAGCCATCCCTATGTATCGCCTTTTCTCCGAAAGGGCGACACAAAAATGGCCTATCAGAATACATTGATATTTACTGTTTTGTTTAGGTACATCCTGATTGCAGATTGTGAAGATGAGAGTAACTACTGGAGTATCATACAAAACAATGAACATTTGCCTTTACTCCAACTTTGAACAACGGTGTTGTTTGACCTAAAACGCTGATTACTTCGATGACATTTTTTAAGACGAGGTACATGAAAGCTAGTGATAACGCAAATAAAATAATGCCCAACTTTATTCCAGTTAGAAACAATGTCAGTTAAATACTCAAGTGAATGTAATACTGGTAGTGATATTCATATAGAAAAATATTTGTGTAACCTTCTTTTTCACTAAATAAATTGTTTTTGGTGTGCAAATAACGTTTAAAATTGATTCTTTGTCCTCCCATCCTATCTTGATATTGTTTCATAACTGTATAAATACTACAGGAAAATATGCAATCCTAGTTTATAGATTTAAACATGAAATAAATTATCACTGATAAATGAATAAACAACATCACCAATACAAAAAAGTCGTTCAAAATTTTAACAAACGCCGGACACGTTCTGACACTGAATTACTATTTTTAATAACTTTTAAGATACTTTAAGTATTGTGTGTATTCCACTTTTGATCAACTGACGATCAGAATGGTAAGGTAGGAGGAAAACAATGATAAAGTCAACCATATAAGTGATTTTTGTGAGATCGATGACGCGCCAGAGATGCCACATCGTTTAGTCTGAACGATGACCTTGAACGTCAACACTGCAATGTCAACTCCATCAGTTATAGTAATACTAAGGCTGTAAAACTTGATCTTCACAACAGGTGCTGTAAAATATAAAAGACAGTCCTTTTTGTAAAAACAAAAGGGGTAAATGTAGCTAAGTCTAATATGGAACAAGTTGATGTCATGCTTGTTCCTTCAGTGACCCTGACTTCTAATAAAATACGCTTAATATAATATACGTTATGCTATGGGTATTTTTTCAGTGAGAAAAGAAGAGTAACAATGAAGTCATGTACTTGTTTTAATGAAAATGTTATAAAACGTAAAACGTTTACAACAAGAGTAAAATGTTCTATCGGAAAGCACACAGTGAAGCCAAATTTTAAATGGATCTGAATCAATGGTTACCACTCACCTTTCAAGATGAGCAAAACAGTCCCATTTGTGGCACTGTTGACTTCGAAAGTTCCTGCTGGGTACTGTTTTAGTATATAGGTAAGGCCATATTTATTTGTGCAATTAAAATCGTTCAATATGGCACCATCGATCTCTGTAGAGCAGAAAAATGCAATTTATGATGAAAATAAAGAGTGACAGTGCAAAATCTGTTCTAGCTGATCGGATTGCATAGAATAGCATAGAAACGTTATCAGTAAAATGCAATGTCATATATTTGCTTTTATTAATTTCTTGCTTAACGTAGCTATCTGACTTCGCTGAACATTTATTAATTTTAATAATTCGCTGAAATTTGATCTTAAGTTAAGAAAGTACATGTCCCTACATACTTTGAAAATATGGCGCTCACAATTTTGACCGGAAATGTCTACTACATACTCTAAAATGTCCGATTTATGATTAGTTAAAGTATACAGCATGATAATATCATAATCCTCTATTCTAAACTGTTTTAATGCATTTTATACGCCTTTCCTTGCTTGAATGAATCTTGTCGCTAATAGCAAATATCTGCAGGTAAACGTTTTGCGAAAAAAACTGTATCTAATGTTTTTTCTACCTTAAAATGTAGCTCTTTTTGATGATTTTATGACGTTATATGTTGACAGAGTAATCAACGTAGGCGATACAAATCCAATAAACCGCTTACTGTTCGATCATATCTTGCTAATGAACAATTGTCCACTTCAAGGCAAATAAAACAGCTAACGATACAATGTCCCAAGTAATAACTGAGTAATGGACTTAATGCACTTAATCCTAGAGGAGTTACTTTTAGAAGCTCGAGGATAGAGTGCAAACAATAACTTTTATCACTTAATCTATTTGAAATAAAGGAGCTAAAATAGATTCGGGTCAAAAAGTCCGATTACGGTATTCGAACCCCTATCTTACGGCTAGAAGGCTGTATACTCCTATACCATCACTGGTCAATTACATTGTAAATTATTCTTACGGACAAGTATAGTATAAGAATGAAGATGTAGCAATGTTTGAACACAGGTTTCTCTTTGTTGTTTAGAATTCATTCTTACCTTGATCCATACGGACATACAGGTTTCTTGGATTTGGAAGGCATGTTAGTGAAGTGACGTTCATATACATTTGAAAAGTGACCTAAAAGATTGATTGAAATTAAAACTAGTACTTAAGTTTTATTTCCTGTTAAAACAAGTCAACATAAATACAGAAATAGGGTTTTTAACTACCAAATCTTTAGTTCAAATACTGTACAAAAAAGCAATGGACTACACAAGAATAAATGATCTGTTTTTCAAAAAACTTTTACAAATTCCAAAATAAGGTCTGCATATATGGTACAATATTTAGCGATAGACTTAGCAGGAATCTTTTTTAATAACATACCATTTGTCCAACGGAATCTGTAACACCGATTTCCAACATAAATTGTCGATTTATAACCTCTGTTATATTAAACATTCTCAGCAATGTAACCTCACCAACGGCATCAATGTCAAAGAGTGTTGTTGTCAGATTAGGACTCACTGAAAGTGGAGGATAAATTGAGTTGACAGAAGATTTTGAATTCGGTCAGTTACTATATATATTATATATTAATAGAAGGAACTTAAATGCAGCATAAAATGTAGCCTGTGTGTCTACGACTGAAAAGTTACCTAGTTCTAATACTTTTTTCCATACAACTTTATTTTTGTGCAGCCTGTACATTAGTCAAAATAATGAATGACATACTGAATAAAACCTTGCAAAGTTTAGAAAAGAATTGGTTGCTGTTGGTTTTGATGAGTCATTAACAGCTTGTTTATGGTAATACCTGATTCAATTGTGTAAGTTATGTTGATGTTGTCATCGGAGCAATTCCAGATGTCTAATAACTGAAATGGAATAATATGAGGACATCATCCTTTATAAGATAAATTGTCTTTAATTTAATCAAAAATAAGTGTTTTATTATATTTAAGGTAAAATCCAGAGTTAGAACCTGTTCTTCAAAGTGGCATCGTCTTGCAATGTAAAGGCATTCAGTCCACGTTGTGCTATAGGCAATATTGTCTTTCGTAACGTTATATCTGGGAATGTTTTCTCTCTAATGGACAGTAATTTAAGAATGCATATAGTCAGAATAATAATAATAATAATAATAATAATAATAATTATAATAAAAATAAATAGTATAATTAAAACATATTAACGTTATATGGAGAGTAAACAGGAATCCCTAAGATACAGAAATGAGATATATTCACACACTTCGGAGATACAGTTGTATTGAACTTCCTTATTGAAAAGGAATCATGTTAGTCCAGCTTCAGAATTTGGAGAAGTCAATGGCTATTTACAAAATACATATAACTTAATTCCAAAATAATAAATTAGAATGGTGCTTTTTACTTACTTGAACTTGCGTTCCAGCTACTGCCAAGTTAACGTCCACTGTATCTCCCCAAACTGTATCATGTGAGCATTCAGGGGGGCTGTCCGGGGATACATTTATAGTTAGATCGGAAGAGGTGTCTACTCCGCTGCCGACCGACCCACCTTTTGCGTTGAGATAAGTATTTAAAAAGTTGAATACACCAATTTCAAATTGTTAAATTAGGTTGATTTACAAAACAAACCAAAAAGATGTGTTTCAACAATCAAAACTTTAAACAGAACATTTTTACCGCTGCTATTCGGCCAACGAACGCTTTAGCGTTGCGTAACAATGCGCTATTGAATAGACGGGTGACGACATGTTAACTGATCGCGTCTTTCATACTGGTATAACGTATAGTATAGATTTCTGTGATAATATGTCAATGTGAGTCATAAACGACTTTAAAGGGATGCTCCGTGGATATTTATCGACTGAATATTGAGCAGTGCTGATCAGGGGGTCAGACCGCGATCTTGATCTGTACTGCGAGGAAAGGCATATCAATTTGCTGTCAGCAAGCCTTCAATTACAATTTACCTAAATAATTTTGAATATTTAAAAAGAAAATGATATACTCACTGTAGGCGATTACAGTAAGGTCATAAGTAAGAGTAGCTAAAGGAACAAGTTTGGCATCTTGTATAAGTCTCACTTCTCCAGATGTTTCGTTGATCACAAACATTGAATCGGTATCCCCAGCTAGTCAAAACGAAAAAAAAATGAAATAAATCCAATTTTCACAACACTGCTACATTGCGTACTATTTAATCTAATTGTTGAACATGATCTTCTTAAGAGAGGTATTTTTAAGGAGATTGCCGGACATTTGGATAAAATGATTGGCAAGCGGAAACCCACTTAAACGCCTTCAGTATAAATTGTTTCCATTGATATAAATCGATCCTGTAACTTTACATTTTTAGAGGCGCTTTGTGGTTTTATGATTTTTTTTGTGTATTGTCCGTTCGCATGTGTCATCGGCGATTCATTCCGATGATTCCGGAGATGGCCGGTTTAGGATTCTCTGTATATGTCAGTTTGCTTGTTTTTCCTATGTTTTTATTTTCTGTATGGTAAACATTTCCCTTTTTTGTCAATACTACAATTCAGAATAAACCATTAATTGATTAAAGATTTGCTCAAAGAAAGTTTACTGATAAAAGATCATTATCAGACTGCACAAACTAGCATAGAAGAGCCGTGCTATAGCTCGACTGAATCGATACCCGACAGAAGGGTAAAAGTCCTCCGACTCCTGCAAACATTTGGTTTTTAAAAGGGAGAATGTCCATATAAGACACCCATTTGATTGGAATGGACCTAAATAACACCTATCAGTAAAACTTACAGCTTATTTGATATATGATTTGGCTGTTCTCAGCTGTTCCATCTCTGTCGGTAGCATTTACTGTATATAAAAGTTCTCCTGCAATAGACAGAAAGATTCATCATTGGGAAGAAGACAAAAAGTTGGAAATATTCGTAAAGGAAAACGACAAACTTTTCGAGTTGCGATACTTTTAAACAAAGCACGAGTCGGAGAAACAGCATTAACAATGTATTCTAAACTTTACATTAATTTTATTGTTACATCTTTTCCTTATATAAAAACATTTAGGAACGTCCACGAGAAGAATTGAATTTTTAGTACACTAAAGTAAATGAACAGAAAGAATATATTGTAATGTGTAAAATAAATAAATTTGTTTTATTGCTACTGCAATCATAACTTGCCACTAGTCTTTCATTCCACAAGCAACTATTTGGCATTACTCCTTTGAGAAACTACCTATATTTAGTTTTTACATGTTTTCACAAGAGCATGAAGCGGAAGTACTATTGTCCTCTTTTGACACCTCCGTAGTTTTCGAAACCTGAATGATGGCTTCATTTTCTGCCATGTAACTATTACAATTTTGTAAGTCTGCCTGTTGGTAAGCTCACTATTTCCGACTCACTTGTAGCCCAGCTGTTGAACACTCTAATGGATTGTGTTTCGTGACAATGGCTTATGTAATGGGTTTCTTGATAGTTTCATCTACTAAACATGGTTGGAGTCCAGGCTCAGAAGTGCGGATACAGATGTTTGACAGGCGGTTCTCCATGGTACTTGTAGATCCATCAAAAATAAAAGAGTTGTTGATTGTCTAAGATTTGTAACATTTGCCTTTGTCAACTTTATGGAGTTTCATACAAAATTCCTATTTTCAGACGATTCCTTGTCGAGGCCCCTAGTTTTGTTTTCATGGGCGGCTAACCTTGCAAGTTCTTGTGATTGCTGGCCTGCACGAATGCCATCATATACCAACGTTATCTGAGTGGGGGAAAGGCAGTGACTCCTTCAATTGCTTTACTTGAAGCTGTACGTATTGCTTTTGTTATTATTCTTTAGGCCTAGTTCTCGCAATATTTGACACGTACTGATTTGTATTATCGGCCATCATCGAAACGGTGTAGCCGTATATAATATTATAATTATATCCTAGGCCGTCAAAACATACACTTCCGTACAGCTTTTAGAATTATCTCATTGAAGCATATTGTTATTGATTATTTCATTGCTATATACGTTTTCAGTTCCGTTATGTTCTGCATTTGACCTTTCTGTAGTTCCATCGTTTGTTTGAATTTTAATGTATGCTGAGGTAAACAGAGCGATTTTTACTGCAGCCTCGAAGTTGTGCCATGACTGAATATGTCATCTGCGTAGAAACAAAAACAGGAGCATAAGTGGTAAACCAGCGTCTAGAGTTGAACGTTGGTTGACCATCAGGGTCATTCATCGCATTAGTTTATGTTCGTCTTACAAAGTTTCAACCTCTTCGCCACCTCTGTCTATCTGATAATATCTCAAACTCCAAGAGTGGCTTTAAAAGTTACTTGTGAAAGCTGGCATCCTCAATAGGAATAACATCCAAGGACGAAGGAGTGTATGTTGATAATATCCATCACCTTGCAGCTCGATCTTCATATCGAATCATTCATGTGCATGTTGGTTTGTACTACGCCAGTATCATTTCTTAAAAGTGTAAACATTTATCCATTTGCTTCTAACAAGTTACAATGGAAGTACTGTTAATGTATAACCTTGCGGGACCCAGCCTTAAGAAGATGAACCTTTTTGATGCTGCATATTTAAATGTCCTTTTGTTACAAAAACATTTTTAATTCGTGAAATAGATAATATGTCCCATAAGCCAACAACTAGGTTATACATTTAAAGTACATTTGTACATATCATCTAAATATAATGTTTATGCAGATGTTTATAATAACATATGCGATGAAAGTCCAGAAACGATATTATTTCAATATCTGTGTACCTGTTTTCTGCCCTCTCGACAGCGTATAGTTGCCAGGAAGGTTATCGAATGCTGGTGCTACGTCATCAACATCTGTTATTGTAATATTGAACGTCACGGTATACGTCACCTGTGTCACATCCGTGTCAATCATTCTATAATGTACAACAACAAATAACGTCAATTTATAAATAGTGGTGAAAATCTTCCTGTCGTTAAGTATAGAAAGTTGTCTATATAAAGTTCAAGAAACCTTCACTGACTGTATAGGTTTATATTTCGGAGTTGTCTTTATTATGAGAAGAGCACAATTATTGTGAATAAAAGATGAACACAGTAAAAATAATAAATCTGCATAGTTATCGGTATTAAATACATGATACCTCACAAGTAGACTGAATTTATTGATGACTTCGTAGTCTAAACTTGATGTTGATTTCAAGTCCAAATATACATAGGGCGGAGAATCTATCAACTCAAACACATCAGTATCATCTGAAGTGATGTTCTGGTCCGTCGTCAATTCGTACTAAAGTTAAAAAAGATCCTTTATTTTTTTTTTACAAATATTGTATGTAGGACACAGTATTATCAATATTTTAAACACATGTGACTCGACCTATGTATTACTTTTATAAGCTTTTATATAAGACGATTTCAAACCAGTGCTGTAGTCAATACAAATATTGATATCAAGCACTCAGGTAGGAAAGATGATATTTTCAAAAAATATTTTACATATATTGATACAGGGTAACACCGCTAATAATATAGACTTACAGAATAAAACAAAAAAATAAAAGAAATTTAGCAAAATAAAAAAAAAACAGTGAAACTAATTAAAGGCAGTTGGGTTCTAATGAAAATACAGCACCTACATGTTCTTCAACTGCCATTACTATATAGAATACACTGTTGATGTATTTAAGCTGCGTTAATCAATTGAGATTCTGTGACACAATGGCACATTTCCTTTAACTCATTTATACCTAGATTTTTATAATGTGCTCTTCTGACTTACAAACGGAGCAAGTCTATTAACTTAAAAAAGGAACATTTGCCAAATTGTGATTCAAAAGGCGAATAACGTTAATCCTGATCAGACGTATTTTTCGTCTGCTTCCACGTATAGCTGTTTGAAAAGATATAATTTTTATCCTAATAAACAATAGACCCATACATTAGAATCAACAAAAGTATATCAATAATACAAAAGACAATTCTTGAGGTCATTGAAAAATAGAATTTTAGACCCTAACTACCTGAACATAATATTACCGAAGTGATTAGTGTGAGGTTTAGGGTTCCAGTATAGGTGAGCACAATCACACAAACTGATTCATTCACATGACCTGTAGCTAAGTCCTCAGACACTGTGTAATCCACTGTTTCTTCGTTCCGTGGACTCGTCAAGTTTATTCCCTCTTCAAAGTTAACATGTAATCTTTACAGACATATGAAATTATAACTTTTTTCCAAGACAATTTTTATACAGTTTATATCTAAAAATTTTAATGCCCACATTAGCAGCAACGGTGTTATTATAGAAAATTGCTGATTATTTGTTTTATAAATCATACTGCCACAAAAAAAGTTATAAGATTTGTAATAAATGATATATAATAATATAAAATATTTATAAATGAAAAACACGTTATTTTTAAAACCAAAATATAATATATTACTAGGATTTGACACTGAATGACTAATTACTCAAAATACGAAATATTTACTAATGGAACTCCTGATATATATTTATTATATAAAAGAAAAAAAAATGAAAGGATGACTTACTGAATACTTCCGTAAACAATATTAAGAATCCAAAATAGTTGTTATCGGAGTCGGTGGTGAAGTCTAGTTGCGTGTAAGTCCCGGACACTTCAAGAGGAAAGTTGTCAAATGAATATGTCAGTGCGGTACTGCATTCCGCAGCCTGCTCAACTGATGAGGTATCTCCAACTACAAAGTATAAGTGAAGTGAAAAGGTCGAAATCCTTGAACACATCACGTTAACAAACATGTTAACTTTTACCCTGCTGGAATGATTCTCCCTTTGTGATTTAAGGTAGTCCAATCTGGGGCCTTGCTTATTAAGATGCGACTTTCCGAGAAAGTCACTGATGACGTCAAAGTGACACTAGAACACAAATGGACAGATACAAGGCGAAGTGATAGGGTTTTCACTACTCCTACGTAAACATAATCAGGGGCAAGTGTATATTCTACGGTAATACCAGATTTACTGCTGAACATATAACAGCTGAACCGTACTTCTGAGAAAGAAGCTAACATACAACAAAGTAAACCTATGATGTCAACACTTTTGATATACATAACTATAGATTAAATAAAAATGTAATTGAATAGACCAAAGAACATGGTACACAGCAGTATCCAGTTAAATTTCTAACATGGACTTGTGAATTCGGCAGAAGCATTACTTATTGGATTGAATGCCCATTTACATTTTACTTGATTTCACAGCAAACGGTGAAGTTGTTAACGGTATAACACCACGTCTTTTTCGTCAGGTTTTACTGCTTGTTTTGGCCGGAAAATATTCTTTCCTTAACGCATTTCAAAATGGATCCAGTTCTAAGATCTGCCTCTTGTAAGTCAATATACACTATCTTAAAAAAATATCGAATTTATAAAGAAAATGTGTGTCTCACGAGTGACGAATGGGAAGGTCCAATTCTCCAGTGTTGTAAAAACTTGCGGTCCAACCTCTTTGATTTATAGATGTTATCCATTCATATTTCAAGCATTTATTCTGATTAAATTGTGTCTGTAATTATCATCATGTTTTGTGTACTTAGGAATGTTTATTACCTTGTAGTAACAAAGGTAAAACTATGATTAAACTTAATAAAAGATCCTTGTAGTAACAAAGGTAAAACTATGATTAAACTTAATAAAAGATATTTTCTATGTTTACTTAACTTTAAGTGAAGACAACCTGTTCCAAGTATCTTGCAATAATTGTATTTGTCAAGGTGCACTTATCGCTGTTTACTAGGAGACAGAATGGTATGCTGAACATGAAGCACTTACCGCTTGAAAATCGAAGGCCGTCACTTGTACAGCCGGAAGTGCTTTCAATGTCCAAGAACATCAACGAAATCGTGACAGCAAAATAGGTAGTTTCTGGATAAATCTGCATGGCACAGGTAAAGTTGCTGAAACAATTTTTCAACATTACATGTCTCTAATTATTAAAATATACACTATACAGCTATTACTTGATTTATTGCCAGTTTACCATATTCATCCATATATTACACAAATTACAAGATGTAGAAATACGAAAAAGTATGGAGAAATGTCTATCCAAGCAGGTTTTTCATCGACACGCAATTTCCTCCAAACTGGTTATATAAAATAATGATCAAGAATGACACATAAAACAAATTAGATGCTTTGAAAACATGTAAGAAATGTGTAAATTGCTAAGTTATGTCACTTCTTAACAGATATAAATGAAAACGTACCTATCAGAAAAGGTGGATCTTTAATTTTTGAGTAAGATAGTCAAAACAGATTTTAACAGATTTTCACTATCTTCAGTATGATTTCAATTATTATACAGATTGATATAATTTGGTTATAAATGAAATGAAATCTTTATTATGCAATAAGCCAATAAGGCCCATGAACATTTATACAGAAACACAATATGTGAAAA
>JAUMHA010411911.1:0-10725 GCA_032359765.1 Saxidomus gigantea
ACTAGTAACAAAAGGTAACAGCCTATATACTTCTAGTAACAAAAAGGTCACAAGTGGTAACACTCACTTTCATTGTTGAAATAAAATTATTTACCATTTCAGAGTCCCTTAGTAACACTAGTAACAAAAGGTAACAGGCTATATACTTCTAGTAACAAAAAGGGCACAAGTGGTAACACTCACTTTCATTGTTAAAATACTTAGGTCGTTACATCATTTACGGCACGTCGTCCTTGGTAAAACGTGCTGTATTTTATCATGTAATAAATTACAGGCTTTTTCCTATATGATTACGGTATATAATAAAAGCAGCCCCTTGTGTTAGAATGAGTGACAGATTTGTGTAAAGGACATGCTGCCACAAAAGCTTAAGAAAAGTAGTACAAGTTATGTGTTCGCGATTTAATCATTTTCCCTTCTAACTAAAATTGGAATTTATGTAATAAATACATTTTGCGTTTTATCAGCATTCCAATTATATAAAATGTGTTGAAATGTGTTTTGTTTTAATAAATCGTTTTAGAAATCAGCTTTTAGGCCCACCGGATGAAAGCTGTTCAAAAAAAAAAGTTTTAAAAAAGCAATAATTTGCGTGAACTTCGCTGCTTTAACCTTGCTGGGACAGATTTCTAAGGTCCAATCTTGGTGTATAATACACATTCATTCTTGGAAGTATGAATCATATAAAACCTGGGTTAACTGTGTTTTATAATCAAGTTTCTGCAATATATTGACCTGTGACTGGCGGACCTCAATGACTCAAACCACCAATCCCTCAAACTAAAATTGACAGTCCCTTCGAGTTTGAGCGAATGAAGTTTAACTGTATGTATATTGTCTTCTCACCATAAAATAGTGATATCAGCTGAGGGCTATGCAAGCACGCAATACTTTATGGGTAACTTCTTTCCCAATATTGTTTTATCAGGTTTTAGCTCAACTGGCACATAGTGCCAGAGTGAGCAATTAGGATCACTCACCGTCCGGGGTCCGTCACACGTAGTACATCTTCCATTCGTTCGCCATTGCTTTCAAACGAAATCTTCTCTGAAACCACTGGGCCAATGTTGATGAAACTTTGCAGGGATGTTTCTCGCATGAAGCTTTATCAAAGTTGTTTAAAGACTTCTATTCAATGCAGAACTCTGGTTGCTATGGCAACAAATAGGAAACACTTTAAAATCGTCTTCTCTAAAACCAGAAGGCCTAGACCTTAGACATTTGGCATGAAGTATTGTCTAGTGGACCTCTACCAAGACTGTTCAAATTATGACCCCCTTATCAAAATTGACCCTACCCGGGGGGGTCACTTGGTACTACATAGACTTATATAGGAAAAACTTTAAAAGATGTATTTTGCTGTCAGGATATGCTCAATATGAACTCAAACAGTAAATGTACACTGTAGTAAACTATCAATACATCACAGAAATGATTTGTAATTTAAGACCAGTTATAGAATTAATGTCTGTTCACCTGTCTACCTGTGAATGTAAGTGGGCAGTTGAAGCTGTTATTATGTTATGAATTTAAGTTTCAAATTGCTCGAGTCAATGCTAATGCATTACTTTTCCAAATAATGCTAATGCATTGCTTTTAAAATAATAGGTAATGCTAATGCTAATTTAATGCTGAAATTTGAGCAAGTTATGCTAATTCAATGCATTAGATTAAGAAGTAATTGACCCCAACCCTGATACATGTGCATGTTATGAGGTACGTGTTTTAATTGTTACCAATGCAAAACTTAGAATTAAAGAAGACAACTACCTTTAAAAACAATTCTTGTTAAATTAAAAGCTTTTTGTTTTGTCTGAAATAAATTTAATGTTATATATGAGTTTAAGATAAAGACTGAGTTAATGAAAAAATGAGTGTTATCTAATAATCTGATTGGTTAACTCAGGCCAGTATGAAGTTTTGACGAAGTAGAGATTTTAATTTTTAACATCTGATATTAGAGCTTTGTCATTGGTACCAGTTTCCCATATGACCAACGCCCCCCAGAAGAGGTTACTTATTTTAGGTTTAGGAGGATAGTGCAAGATACAGAAAGCGTCCCGATTCCAGAGACACCACTGGTTCTTATACATGCCAGGTTTATAGGACCATACATAGGACCTTGGTTTGAGTCTCATCCGAAAGACTGTTAGTAATTTTAGTTAGTCAGCCCCAATAATAAGTGACCAAGTATTATCTGTTTGGAATGTCTTGATGTATTTGCAGATCTCAGTGAGATGTAGAAGGCGACCAATGAAATCGATTTGCCTTCAAAAGGGAAATAATAAGACTAATGATTGGCATGTTGTGTGACAGCCATGTATAATGTAAACATCAGTGTGAAAGAGAACAGTTAAAGATATTACTGAAGTAAATTTCCAGTGAGTGCCACCTTGAATGACAAATGGTACTATCTAAAATGAAAGGTGGACTAAATTTTCCTGGTGCTTAAACTTGGTTTTGAAATACATGTAATGCGGCACAAAATCTTCTACATGCAATATAAGATGAAGTGTCATATTGCAAAGTCCACGACCCTACCTACCTAGAAGGGCAAAGTCACACAGTTATATTGACAACGATTTTATTTATATTTTTAATTTCATATCATAAACAATCAAAACCATAAGGAGAGAGTGCATAGGCAAAACTGTTTGATTGAATACTTCTATTATTAAATCATTTTACCAGCAAGGATTAAAACTCATCATTGTTGTATTGATTAAATTCCAGACACAGCCACTGTATCAAGATGGAATCTTCAGTGGAGATGAAGTTGGCTTGAGCAGTGGTAGTGATTTTGAGACAGGACTAGCCAAATGTTTCATTGGTAATGCATATTCAATTATTTAACAAGTTTAGGGTTTATTGTTGGTCTAATATCTTTCCTAGGTTGTTGTAAGGATTTTATGCCCATTCCCACCATTTTAAACAGGCTGTCAGTTTACCTAACCATTTTTCCTTTCAAGAACCAATACAATGTACTAGACCCATATTTGCCAACTTTCTCACATAAAGAGGCATGATTGGTAGCAGAGCTTGAACCGATGACCCTCAATCTATAAGTGGTGATGCAGGCAGTGGTGTCACAAGTCAGTGACTCTAACCACTTGAACTTTTGGGTGGATTTGTAGCAGAGCTTGAACCTTTGACCCTCAATCTATAAGACGTAATGCATACAGTGGTTTCACAAGTCAGCGACTCTATCCACTTGATCGTTTGGCTGGACATAATTATCTTTCTGACAGTTGTTCAGGAATATGGTAGGCAGTATTATGGCAGCTCTCTGAAACAGCAAATGATAAACAGATCCACCATCCCTCACTGTACATGACATGCACGTTGTATGTACCAATTGTCTTCCCAATATTATAGTGGTCTCAATGGCAAGGATGTAAATCATTTTAAGTTTGTACTTGATACACAACTGTTTTTTGTTACAGATAAGATTTCCAGCAAAGATGAAATTGGTTTGAGTACTGACAAATATGTGATGGTAGGGCAAGGCAATATCAAAATTGGTAAACATAATTACAGTTGTTGATTGTTTACACATTTCAATGGCCATCTGGGTTAAATTCATCATACTTGGTAGAAAATGCAGTATATCTAAAGGTCTGTGTTTTTGTGTGACATGCTTGATGGATAATTCAGACTGCAAAAATTGGATCTACTGCTCCACTATAAACAGCATAACCAGGAAAGAAATAAATAACACAGATAGAATAGCAATAGCTGTGTGTTAGCTTAATAATGTACAACTTTACCTAGACATGTTTGATGTATTTTTACAGCTGAAAATTCTAGTGGTGATGAGCTTGGAATGAGCAGCAAATGTATAAAATAATTTGGCACAAATGTCTAGCATATCAAGACGACGTGTCGCGTGCAAGACCGACGTTCCTACCTCAAAGGTCAAGGTCACACTTAGAGAGTTTCTTTCATAACTTGAAAACTTCTGGTTGGAATGCAATACAACTTCATACAATGGTCTAGCACAATAATAGGACGTGCAATGTACAAGAACCATAACTCTATCTTGACTAATTACAATATCTCTATTTTAGTTTTTTTGCAAGGTATTCTGTTACTACGGTTTTCCTCAGTTTATAAAGCGGTCTTTTGGGGGTATTAATCACATTTAGTGATAGGTCTAGTTTTGTTTTAATCCTTACAATATTTATCAGGGTATTTGTTGTTTTCTTTCAGGAGGGAAAGAGTATACAACTAATGTAATAGAGAACAAAGGCCCGAGTTTCTTTTTTTAAGACAGACAGAAATGCATTTTGGGACACCAAACACACATTTTATCCAAACAAAAGTTTGATAGAAACTATAATGAAAGTCTGGTTTTTAGCTCACATAGCACAAAGTACTAGAGGGAGCTATTAGGATCACACTCCGTCCGTCGCATGGTGTACATCCGTTGACGTTTTCCTTCAAACGACATCTCCTCTGAAACCATTGGGCCAATGTTGCCCTTTCATAGTTGTTCAAATTATTTAATTCCATGCAGAACTTCAGTTGCTGTGGCAACAAATAGAAAAAACTTATTTGACACAAGCTATTTCACAACATTACCACAAGAGGTGTAGATTAAGCATGTAGCATTGCTCAAGATTGTTCAAATCAAGGCTCATGTGTCAAATTTGGCCCTGCATGGGGATCACTTGATTTTACTCTCTAAGAAATCTAGAAATTGGCTTTTTAGCTCATCTTGTTTTGCTGTTATCAAAAGTTTGATTAAAAAAAAATCTCCTCTGAAGCCATTTGGCCAATGTTGATGAAACTACCGGTATGCAGGAATGTTTCTTTGTAAAAGTTTCAATAATTCATCGCAAAAAATGACTAAAATAGAAATAAAAACAATAGCGTCATTCAAATAAAAATGTTCAACAGGGGAAATCTTTGCGTTTCTAAACCTGTTAATTGTATTTACCCATAATAAATCATTGGATTTTTCAGTTCAGTTGAACTTTGACCTTTGTTGATTGGTAAAACTGGCGTCAAGAAGTAATGTGGAGGGAAAAAATGGTGACATGAAGTAATGTGGAGGGAAAATTCGAGCTCTTAAAACAAGAACATAAATTCTCTTCCACAAAATTGAAAGAAAAGCAACTCGGCATTCTGTCTGCAATTGCTGATGGGAAGTCTGGTATGGGTTTGTTCCCGACAGGTTATGGGAAATCCCTTTTATTTACACTGCCCCCACTTATTAGCGGAGGCTTTAGCCTTATTTCTTAATAGGTTTTACTTAAATTAATTATCTAAATATAATATATAGGAAATTAAAACGTTCTTATTTTTGTCACTTTATCTATTGTCTTAAATATTTGGTTATTGACTATGGAAATGAAATAAATGAACACCTAATAAATCATGAACATGTTTCAGTGCATTAAATATTGAAATGCAGGAATAAAAGCTGGAGTGTACAGGGTGCTCATGAGAGGTCCTTGAGAGATTTGATGTATGGAGGGACTTGATATGGGAGAACCCTATTTATGTTGCTGACATCCGGGTTATTACAGTTGATGAGGCTCACCTGTTGCATTCATGGTATGTTTCATATGCAGCTTCATATATAAGACCGTTATTGTCAATTGTTTCAAAATGAAATACATAAAGAAGAAAATGAAGGATTTTTTTCTGCGATAATCGTGTTCTTTTTTAAAGGAAAAAATACGTCAGTCTCACAGAATAATGTTAGGGCTCTTTGATGTCACATTAACTAAAACCTGAAACTGATTACGCATATCTACATACACAAACTATGAAACACATTTTCAAGGTCACCTTATTA
Source organism: Saxidomus gigantea (assembly GCA_032359765.1). Classification (NCBI taxonomy): domain Eukaryota; kingdom Metazoa; phylum Mollusca; class Bivalvia; order Venerida; family Veneridae; genus Saxidomus; species Saxidomus gigantea. The sequence continues at coordinate 5,804 of JAUMHA010411911.1, forward strand.
TAATGTCATATACCCCAATCAACAGAAGATATGTTGATAACATTGATTATGACAGTATCATCAATCTGTTTGGACTGAACTATGTAAAAGCCCCTACCATGCATTGGGACCATTTTCACCAAAGAGTTTTCTCAAAACACAAGATTTTGTTTCATAAAAGATAAAACACATAGATTTTTGTTTTATAAATGCTATGATAGACGTAAATTTTGTTTGAAAATGGAAGTTATGCAATATATTCAGTTTGCAAATGAATGTTACCGTAATACCCACTGTAATAACACCACCGGCGGGCAGCCATACGACAACCGTTTCAATAAATGTTAGATTACATGTATATACAAAAGAGGTCTAGTACATTAATGGAACGTTTAAACATTACTGTAAAACCCACAAGAATACAGGATATAGCGTTGAACGTTACAGCTTTCTCGTACACTCAACAAAAGCCTGTACCCTTGTCTGCGGCTACATATTACAGCGTTTATGCATCTCTCCATGCCGTTAAGTATGCGTGTTTTAGAAGCCTGTATAGTCTGGTTGTTTTCAGGGCAGAGACATTTAGATCTGCATACAACAGGATAGTTGAACTGACCAGTTTTTTTACTAGTACCCCCTTGCTGCTTTTGTCAGTGACTTGCACCGACAAAGTCAGGGAAGTTATCGTTAGGAAGCTGGGATTAGATAACGAGAACTTACTTGTGGAATGGGAGCTACCAGATAGGTAATAAAATGTAATTGTAAATGTTTAATTCACAATTCCATACAAATATAATGTGTGTGATATTTGGGTCATGTCACAAGAAAAACCACCTGGTGCCCATGGCGACCCTCGTGTGTGATCAGGGTCCACTGACTCACTAAGATGCTCATTGAGACCTTTGTATTGTTGCTACTATTTCCATTTTCCTTAGAACAATATTCGGATAATTTATTATCGTCCAGACATACGATTTCACGCACGTACGATTTCACAAAGTTTATAAACATTCGCTTAGCGCGAGTACGCAACTTTTGATGATGTCATTTACTTTTGGATAGCTGCAACAAAACGTTTTCAGTGCAAATGCGCTTAGATAATTCATGTGAAAATTGTGTTTTAAAGATGTAATATGTATAAATACTTTACTTATGTTAAAATATGGTCTTTTACTTTTCCTTTTTGTCCAACAGTTTCGAATGCGAACACGAAACTCAGAAAAACTAGTTTTGAAACTTTGCTGGTACAAGCTCCACCCGCGTTCTTGTCAAAATGAAGTCACATGACAATAACGTGCCCTAAAATGGCGGATTGTATAATATTTCACTGTTAAGCAATGTGTACTCCTTATTTTCAACTGATTTACTGCGCAGAGACTATGGAGGTTAGTAAGGAAGATACATTTTTATGTCCTCGTTGTAAAAGAGTGTTTAATTCAGCGTAATTCTGGACTGATCTATTCTCTTTTGTATTAAAGCTGGTTTTTTAAGAACTTTTTAATATTTAATTCCCTTTGACGATTTTTATGTATTTAAGCTGAATTGAAGAAAAAGTGCTTTTAAATAGTCTAAACTGTACGGTTGACTTCGTATTTATGTATATTTACTGTTTATTTGACAGAAACAATCATTTCAACTGATCGGTGCACCAATTTGTACGTCAAATTTAATATTCATGTGTACAAACTTTACAACAGTGCGTAATAAACATGACCGATTCAAAGTGCGTGAAAATCTATGACGTCATACACATGTTTTCTTTTGCGGGGGATTAAATAAATGGAAATGGCAAATTAATAATCAGGAGCGTTGTTGCAGTGTTGTAACTTTGAAACAAATTAAACTCTTGGAAGGTGATTTTTAATATATTTATTTTTATTGAAAAAGTACCCTTTGTTTCTTATGTGCGTGGAAACCAATGTCTCTGGGATATAGCTACTGCTTACTACCTATTTGTAGTACTGTTTAGTTTTTACCGACAAAAGGCATTTTTTTTACATACAGACCGGAAATTTACCTGTCAGTGAAAAATGAGCCGGGATGGTCTTTTCTGCCTAACTAGGGTGGTATTTGGATGAGGTAAAGGAAAAGGGCACTCATGTTGACAAGGCAGTGGTATATATCAGGTAGTACGAACGATTCAAATTTTCAGTATAGAATTCACATGAATGTCTTTAAATGGCTTCCGTGGCAAACATATGCCCAAACATGATGTACAAAAGTTACATGTGATCATGATCTTTGTTGTTTGCCAGCATTAAAAAAATGAAAGATTTTATAGAATGGTGAGAACAAATGGTTAACATGTCATCTGTGAACTAAGATACTGGTTGTTCTAGAAGTTTAATGCCCAGTCCAATCTTAATTTTTGGTAGTTTTAACAGGAGGGCTGTTTACTTGAATATCCAATATGTAACATCACTACAAATTGATCGGCAGCAGGGCTCGAACCTCAGACCATCAACCAATGAGAGGTAACAGTGGCCTCAACTTGGAGACTCCAGGCACTCTGCCATGGAGCTGGACATCTTAGACGTTGCAAAGGCAGTATCATTAAAAACATGAAATCTTCAACTGTTCTATACTTATATTTCAATGGCAATACCTCATGTATAAGACAGTATTACGTTCTCAGTGAAATATCTTCTCACTCGATCGCTATGTTTCATACTATCATAAACATACTCAAAACTCCCCTGAATTCTTCCATGTTACATAAGACGTAAAACGTTTATAAGTATGCGATGAATGTGCCAGTTGTATGCAAATATGTGACAAAAAACGTAAAATTGAAAAAAACATAGAGTGGTAAAACCTATGCTGGCGGTATCCCTATGCTGATGGTATCTTCGAAAAACAGCTATTTACAGAAAAGCAGATGAAGCAATATTTTTCATGGTATATTCAGCATTGACAGTCGATGGAAGGCTTTAACAGCAAACGTATTGATAGCCGCGCGTGCAGCTCTGTGACATCAAAGGAGCTGATACAATTGTACTCGATCCATTTTGCTAGAAAAATTCTTAAATATAGACATCAAAATCACCCAGTTAAAGTTAGCATTTTTGATAAAACTTACTTCTTTTGTATAAAAATATATATTCTATGAAAACTGTTATATCTTGCTTGTTAATATTTAGGCTCTTATAACTATTTCCCACCTGTTGATTGTCAAATATCACATACCACCAGCATTGGTTCCTTTCGTGGTGAAATTTGTCGTGTCAATAGCTCCCAGAAGGACATAGTCATGTGATGAAGCACATCAACATCTTGTTTCGATTAAGCAGGGATAGCATTATGTTTTCGCTATGGCAGATCAAAATGGTTAGGATTTCCTGCTTTCTGAACAGCTGATATACATACAAAATACCTCCAGCGTAGGTTCCCCCACTCTAAAACATACGATCACGGTTGTTCAGGAGGTCTATAGCAAACAAATTTTGAGCGTACATAATGATATAATGTACAAACATATGTATACATATCTGATAACATAAGAACTATTAACTCAAAAAATAACACCTATACATTGTACAGTCATTGTATATAATTCTGTTTTAAGAGGCGTGTCACAGGTGTCGAAGGTTGTGTTGGAAGTGATGGAGTATTTGGGGGAGGCAGCATACACAGACGGGCGGATATTTAGTCTATATCATGCCGGCATGGACACTGCTGATCTGAAGGAGATTCTGTATAAGTTTGCAGATCCATCATCAACCATTTGACTGATTATTTGCACTGTGGCATTCAGTATAGGTATCAGCATACCAAATATCCGCTATATCTTACACTGGGATATGTGCAATGCTCTTGATGATTACTGGCAAGAGGTTTGACGGGCAGCTAGAGATTGCAATCCGTCACGGGCTATTATGTATGCTACGAACATTTCCTTGCAACATGCCTGTGAAGAAATGAAAACCCTAATTAAATTGGGTACATGTCTAAGAAAATTTGTTTTAGATTCACTGTCAGTGAAAAAGATATTCAAGGTCCCTTCCAGTGACTGTGATGGACAGTGCGACAGCTGTATCTGTAGTATGTTCAACTGTTGCAGTAATTGTCAACGCGATTGTGTTTGTCGTTCCAATTGACATGTGTAGCGTTATTTACACTGACGATTCTGCTACAAATGCTATATATGGTGGCGCTGGTATTTTCAACATGCACGCACGCAACTGTGAGGTCAAAGATGGTCAGCATACCAACAGGCAATCACTGTACCAACTACCAAGCAGAAATAGAACCCATCATACATGCATCGAAAATCAAAAATCAATTTTGGTGTATTAACGGATGTCACAGTGCAAATAATAGATGCTCTATCAGTCCTGATACATGACATATTATCATCATTTGGCAAGAATTTAACAAAAAGAACTAGTCAATGTTTAAAACTGGTCTAATAGTAGTCTAATTAATTTCGATGTTGAAGCCAGCTAAACATTTTTTAAATTGGCGCTTTCTTCTGAGGTATGACAGCTATTGCTCTAATGGATGCTGAATGAATAGTCTTACATGCAACTCCAGAATCCTAACCAGCATAACCCATCAGTGGACGAGTAGTCGCTGCAAGGTCAGGTTTGTAGCGTACTTCCTAAGCCTTTCTTTCAGTTTTTTTACATTCTTTATTTGAATACGATGTTGAAAATTTTCATAATTCACATGGTAACGTCCTTCGACATTATCATAAAGTTTTTCGCCACTGTACTTGTGCACGAACTTCGATATGTCTCATTTGTACTGGGCCTTAGTAGGACCACTTTTGGCTAAGTATTTGTGTATGAATTCTGTCATAAACATCTCTTCGATGCCTTTTCCTACTGTCCCGGCAATGAGGCTGCAATCTGCACGGCAGCATCTGTGTATTGGCTTCTCAGTCTCTATAGACTTGCTGGAATGTAAAAGAGTTGACCAAATAATTATATTTTGGGAATTAC
>JAUMHA010411944.1:0-10724 GCA_032359765.1 Saxidomus gigantea
AAAAGCTTTATCTCTGTCTTTTATAGATTGTAAAATTTCTGAATTAATCCATGGCTCAGTACGTTGTTTAATAAGAACTTCTTTTACCGGAGCAATAGAATTTATAACTGACATGAAAATTAATTTAAAAGTTGTTCCATGCATCTACAACAGTTTTAGACAAGATTAATTCTTTTTTTTATTTGGCGACTAAAGGCTCCTTGTTTTAGTAGAATAATGATACCTCAAACACTTGCAAACAAGCGTACAGCTAAGTGAAATCTCTTTAAACAGTTTTATAATCTGTGTATAGTGACTCCTTGTGTAAAGGGACTTTTTTATCATCCGTCTTTGAAGGTCTTTGTAGACAATCTTTACCACCGTCATAAGGTATTCACTGACATCTTATGACATAATAATTATATACCTATTCAACAAGACTGTATAGCTTAAGCTAGATCTTGTATTTCGTATATGTAAAACATCCATACAACTGGAAATGATTACCCTGTAGATTACATTACCTATTTTAAAGGATCCTGTGAGTGGATCAGCTTGTGTTATAGTTGTAACATCAATACTGTACATGTATGATCCATAATCAAGTGAGTTACTTGAAGACCATATACACCTATAATAGCCTGGATACTGTTTACTGCTGGAACATGTTCTAGATCCTGGTATGGTGACAGCGGCGTTCTGTAAAGCATCAAGGTAAAATCTGCTTCACAAAATATTGATCGGCTCCCTGGTTGAACAACTTATGTTTATACTTATAGTGGGAAAGTTTAAGTATTGTTATATACTGACATTTATCAATAAATGTCCTTGGATCTTTTTGAATTGACTGATATTGAAAATAAATAGACTGATAGGATAATGAAAGAACCATGTTATTTTCACTCTAAAACAATGTTGACATATTCATTTCCTTTGTATTCAAGTCGCTTTTTCACGAAATAGAGTTGCCAGGACGCCGTTTTATTTCATGCAATATCATTGAGAAAAAAAATACTGCTCTATATTTCATACATGTACATCGATTTAAAAAGTGAAGTTACTAATGATTTTTATACAAATAAAGGTCATTTTCGCCTATGCTGTCTCACAATATTATAAGACTATACTTGGAGGTTTTGAATATTATTTGTTTTTCAAGATACAATACAATATACCCCTTTCCTGAATGTTGAACTGAACGTCGGTGATGATGGATACAGTTTGTCTACAGTTATTGTAACCTTCTTTCCATTTGTAACAGACAGTGCACCTGCTGATGCTTTACCTGCGATTTGAATGTTGATACAATTTCATTTAAATAGATTATTTCGCTAACGTATTTATTTTATGCATTCTGCTCAATATCATAATACAATATCTCGTCCGTCCTGGCCATATTTCCTACACTTTTAACTACATATCACTATTGAAAACTAGGAGATCGGTAACTTGATAACTCGAGGAACATCCGAGGTCCTGCCGGGTAATTTTCTTACTTATTTACCTGCGGCAACTCGAAGTCGCTGAGTCAGCCCGGTTAACTCAATCGGTAGAGCACAAAACTTGTAATATTGGGGTAGCAGGTTCGATTTCCAGGGCTGACCATTTAAAGGTCCTAACAGTCTTTCGGATGAGACTACAAAACCGAGGTCCCATGTATGGATGCTATACACCTGGCATGTATAAGAACCAGGGGTGTCTCTGGAATTGGGACGTTTTCTGTAGTCTGGATCGTGGTAGCGTAACTGTTTTTTTTTAATTTCGGTAATATCAAGTATGCTCTTGAGTTTGTAAAACAAAAATCCCCTTTTTAATGAATTGTTGTCGTACTTTTATTTGACTTATCTTTTTGTTGATAAAAATTTAAATGGTTTAAAGGAGAAAACGAAAGATTACTAATATTACAAAATAGAATATTTGAATGAAAGCTTAACCTTTTCATCTACTTTGAAATTTGAAAATGTAAAAACCCCTTAATAGCAAAATAAACCAGCCGCCGCCGCTTGCATGACAAGACATCGTCGGAGGTGTGCCCGGGTGCGAGGTCGCAGACGATGTTGTAGATCTAGTAGTTGCAGCGTTGATTGCCTATGGCACAGCAGCCGTCACTGTCACATAGGTCTTCCCTCTTCTGGAACGGAGTCGCCTTCGTTGTAGCCTGTCGTTGTGATGTATTCTGACGTACATCGTGGAGTTTGACGTTTTGAGAGAGAGAGAGAATACTTTTGAAAATGGTTCGCGTAGTCGAATTTGATATGGTATAAAAACTTACAAAGAGTTTTTTTAAGAAATAAAATAATAATAGAGCCACTTAAACAAAAAGATGGAATAATTTAAGGATAGAGTTCATAGTAGTGGCAGTGTTTTTCTTATAAGATAATATTACTTCTGTATATACTTATGAGAAGATATGTTTTATATATAATAAATTTATTAAACAATGTATTGTGATATTATTCGTAAATCGTAATAATTTAGTTAAAGAAAGGTTCTTTGAAAACATCAAACAGGTTACTACTATCTTTCTTCTTAAATTGAAATAATTTACAAAAGAAAAAAAAGAAATGATTGAGTTGGTTGTTTACTACCGTAGCATAGTGCACAAATCGGATAGTATTAAACCAGAAGAGACAAAAGTGATTAGCCAACCAGCAGGTCGCTACTGGCAACCAGTTTGGTCACCTTCTGCGGATAAAGCACATTCTCTACTTAGTTTTGTATTGTTATTATAGTAATTTCAGTATAATTTTGTGGAAAATTTGCCAGAAGAATCGTATGCTTATTCTTTTTTAATGTAGATCATGTTTTTATGAATATGAGAAAAATCTTTCAAAATAATTTTTGTTTGATTAATGATTAAAATTGTGCCTACAAGGATTGTTGTTGAAGCTGATCATGTCTTATTATTTATAAAAAAGCAAGTGTAGATCATGATTTAAAAATATATATATATAATAAGTTTTTGAGAAACATCTGATTATTGATTTCTGATTGAAATTGTGCGAATTAGAATAGCTGTAAAAGCTGATCATATCTTATTATTAACAAAAGAAGCAAGTGTAGATTATGATTTGCGACTCGTTCTTCAGACAGTTGCTTGGTGCACTACTAATACTGATCCTGGTTATCTAACCAGTACCGTTCCCATCGTGTCGGTCTTAAGTGTTTGAGCTTTTCGTGTCTGAGTAAGGTTGTCCTAGTTGTAGTGGTTATCTTGTACTAAACATCTATATTGACTCGAAAGGTATATTGCGAAAGTAAGATGTATTTTTTTCAGATTGACAATTGTTGAATGTACTACTTGACCTGATCTACATTTTGGGTTGGGTGACCTACTGCAAGTTTTAGTGCGCACGGACCAGATAAAGTTTTAACAGGTGTGCGTTTGCTTTTGGTTGGGTCCGAGTGTGTTGACAGTAGATTACTAATTACAAGCTGGAATGAAATAATGTTTTATGCATTTTCTGCAATGTATGGGATACAAGTACCTAATTATAGGATCAATCCTTTTTTGTGTAATTTGACTCTATTTATGGGCATTCAGAATGCATTTTTGGTGATTTTGAAGTCGTTGTCCTGATGATTATATTGAATATCAAAGTTCCGTATGTTTTTTTTATAATCACCAGGGGTTTGTAAATGCATGGGACATTATGATTTGTTGCCATAGACACTATTCTTATCTAGGTATCAAAATTCTTACTCAAACACTGAAAAGCCGCTGAACCTTGAAATATGATAAAGTTAATAAATTCCAAACTAATGTCTAATATACTACCAAACTACTGAGCTTCCGTCACATGTCAAGCCGTACTGATATATATTGTATTAATATATTATCTGATTCTGACTTGTGGCCTTTTCACCTTGGGGTTTCCTTTTTTGTGTTAAGCATTATAAATTTCGTTACATAACTCTGCCGTAGGCCGTTGATGAAGCTCTTGTCACGTGGTATGTATTTATAGAATCAAATGTATACATGTGCTTTCCTATATAATGATATAGTAAAAAAAAACGTTTTTTGTTGTTTTTATTCAAATTAAGCTTTACTCCTCCGGTTTTTTTTGTTATACATGTACCATTAGCCTTTGGTATTTATAAACATTACTTGGTTGTAAAAGTCAGTGCTTCTTTCTTCTGTTACTTATGTTATGTTTTTTTCTTGTTTAAAATTTTGAAATTTCTTTGAAATATGTCCCTCTATAAAATTGGTCCAATTTTTCCAGTTTTAAATATTTTTGGATCTAGTTGTTTTCTAAAATGTATTTAATATATAGGGCTAGGGTGTAAGTTTTTCTCTTGTCTTAATCTATTACAATCAAATCTTATCTATCTGGGTTTTTCAGAGGTATATAAGATCACTAATTTTTTTAACTGTTTTTCCGAAAATAGTCACCTGGGATGGGGGTTGAGTGTCTTGACCTTTCTGTACCGGAAGCTCATATTTTTTATATACATGTATAATAAAACAATCTATCTACTCATAGTCATGTGACAGGACACCCCTATGGTCATTGGGGTGTGTGTAAGGGTCTTAGTGTGGGGAATTTGTTTTGTGTTACTGAGTAACTATAATAGCTTGTCTATTCTACTCTACGAAATATCATATTTACAGTACAGTAGCATCCCACATTACGACCACGCCGAAAATGCGACCACACCGCTATTACCACCATTATTTTAATGAACCAACTGTTTTTATTATATATATCCTACTGGTCGCTTATACCCGTAAAGCGACCACCCCACTATTCCACTAAAGCCATCATCGTATCCTGCCACTAATAAGCGATATAAACAGTTTAATTGTCCGCTAATCAGACCCAGTATTAATCCCTGTCTAGCGCCTCCGGGCATTACCACTGTATTTTTCCGCCGCGCACCTCCAGAAGTTATCTGTCCCTTTGTTGATTATGTTAATAACAAGTCGTAGGGTGTGAACTATTTTCAATTTATCGTAGAAACCTTAATTGGATAACAAAAGGATGTAAATGACAGTTGAGAATTAATACATTGATGGAGCATCATTTGATTGGGACCACCGATTGTAAATTTGAGAAATTTCGGACGAAACTGCAGAATAATTTGCGCAACATGTACATTATGTTTGTACACATTTGATTCAGTTATCATGATGATCTGCAAACGGGCAATTAGTTTGCGAGTAAATCAATATATTTATCTTTCGATTGATTGATTCTCATTATTCTAATTCTACTGCACAAGAATGAAAAATAAAAAAGTTCATTAATTTAACACGGACATTTGACGCCGTTTCTGACCGATCAATTTACGTGCATGTGCAAATTTTTTATTTTATTTTCTCACATTTGCTTATTATACATATTAACTGTATATAAAGCAAAAGAACGTATGAATAGGCTGATACTAGAGTATTGTCATTAATGACAGATGGGTCTATTAAGTCAGTACGCTATTGAGACCACTCCTCTATCAAGACCATTTATCAAAAGTAGCAAAGGTGGTCGTAATAGCGGAATTCTACTGTAAACACATTTTGGGTCGTCTCCAAACTCGATACAGGTTATCTGCCCTAGAGTTTGTATGTGTGTAACCCTTACTTTCCCCTCTAGTAGTAACAATTTTGCACAACTGCCTGTTCACAAACCGTGAATCGGAGGCTCAGACCGGACACTGGCTTCCAGCATGACCTCATTCGATCACAGAGTGGAACATGCACCATTATTTCGTTTGGTGCCGCACTTGAAACGCCCTTGCGGGAGAGGCTGGATTCTATTCCGATCTCGTATGTGTCAAACTGGTATCTCATTTTGCCGGATTCCCACCAACAGAGATGCTAGTTGCTACCATGGAGGTTCCATTACAGGGTAGTATACCCTGTATTACTCTTTTGACTTATATGCTGTGTCTCCTATCACTACTAGACTTGTTATTTCTACCCTTATATATTGAAAGTATGTCTCAATCTGCTATATGTGGTCGTATTTGTATGTGTGTGTATCGGACTAGTATAATGTATTCCGTAGACCATGACCGTGCACGAGTCCGAGCCCCGTTGCAAGTTACGCATTAGTTCGTTCAGCGGGAGTCCCAAGGTTGGGTAAAATGCAGGGCTCAGTCGATCTACACTTCCGTCATCTGCAGTATACATTATCGTGCTTGTGATTTGTGATATAAGTGTATGTGTTTATGCGTGCGCGGAGTAGTCAGTTGTATAACAATACATTTTCTATATCTTATCTGTATACCCAGTATTTCTAATAAATTCGAATACGGCCAAGCGAATTTCTTATTTTACTTCTTTTGGTGGGTCTAATAAAGTTCTTTCCGTCACAACTACTTGATTTAATGTCAGAAGTTTCGTTTCAAATACTTTTCTTTCATCAGTGAATTGCGGACATTGAAACATTAAATGACTAAAGGTTTCTATTTCATTACAATATTGGCAACTTTTGTCATCTTTATATCGGTCGCCTTTCAAATAACTACTTTTAAGCTTAAGTCTTGTATACATCGTATCTACCTTTCGGTTATGTTGGTACGTTTGTAATTTGTTTGGCGGTCTCACATTAATTTCTACGTCATGTGTTGAACAATATGTTTCCCATTTCTTTAAGTATTTCTGCTTAACTTTATCCTGGATGATGCTATAGACTTCCGGGACGCTGAGCTTAATCGGAATCATTGCACCGGAAGTACTACCATGTTTGGCAGTGTCGTCTGCTTGTTCATTTCCGTTTATGCCTACATGACTGGGTACCCACATTAATTGAATATCGTCCCCTCTATGCTTTATAGCTGTAACTGTCTTTATCATTCTTTAAATCATTTCTTGCCTATGTGATTGACCTGACTTTATTACTAATAGGGAACTCAGACTATTGCTAATATTGACTGCTTCTGTAATGATTTAATGAGTGTCTTTGCAATAAGTTATTGCATAATCTATTGCTGTTAACTCACATGTAAATACTGATGTCTGATTTCAGACTTTTATTATGTAAAATTGTGCCATCGTCTGCTATAACTACTATTCCCGCTCCTGCTATTTGTTTGGACGGGTCTTTACTTCCATCTGTGTAAATTTGAGTAAAGTCGCTAAAGTGCCGAATAATATTTAAACTCGCAATAATTTTGTTTCTTTCATTATTTTCTGTTTTATTAATTGTTCCTACCAACTCTAAGTTAATCTTGGGCATTTCTATGTTACATGTGCAATCAGTTGTTCGTAGCATGGTTCTTAGATTTGAGTTTCGCTTAGGTCGTATTCTGTAATTAATGTCCTAATGCTTTGTGAATAAGGTTTATTTAGATTTCTATTTCTTTTTTTCTTATAAAAATATGCCTGAAGTTTTGGCCCAGTCTGGAGCCTCTGGCCCAGTATTTTAATGCTTGAAGTTCTCTTTGCAGGGGCAGTGGAATCATGGCGGTCTCGGTATGCAGGGGTGGGGGATGGGGGTGTGCCTCGGACATCCTATAATAATTTTTAATGCCCTGATGTGTAGTCTTTGAACATTTTGGACCTGAGAATCTTTAGTGGAGGCATAAACTATTATATATGCCATAGTTTATTTTGCTTAAAATGAGGGCTTTATAGATATTGAGAAGGCATTTTTGTCTGTGTCCAAAGATTTCCCATTTACTGCTCTTATAATGTTTAAGTCTCTGAGACATCTTTTGGACATGTATTCTATGCGCATTTTCCATGATACAGTTTTATCAAAATACGTCCCTAGGAATTTTGCATGTTCGATATACGTGAGGTTCGTTCCACACAATGTTAATTTCGGAAGGATGGTGGCTCTTTCCAGTGGTTTTACGGACTGTCTATGTGTTAAGGGCTTGGGTTTTAGATGGGTTAAATGATGAAACCCCAAGAGTTGCACCATTTTTTCTATTGGTCTAAAAATATAGCTATTAGATATTTGTGTTCTGCCTGCTTTTTTGCCGTCTGACTCTAATCTAGTGATGTTATCATCTCCGGAATGATGTGAGCTACATCCGGACTGGTATTTGGACATTAAATTGTTCTTTTCTAAATACGTGCACAGTCTGGGTTTAATGATTTTTTGCATTAATTTTGTAAATTTTGATGTTAAAGATATCGATCTGTATGAAGCTGGGTCGTTTTTGTCTTTATTAGGTTTGAGTAATAATCATGGGTAGAAGGCACCACTGCGTGGTTCAAACTTTCTGGCGTGATGCCTTCTACCAATGATTGATAAAATTTGAAGTAGAATATTCTGCTTCCTGTGGTAATTTAGTTATTTATTTAGTTAATTAAGTATTTTGCAATGTATGAGTCTTTCTCACGGTGCACCGTCCTTACAAGTCGACAAAGCCTTATTAAATTCGAATAGTGTAAATTCTTTGTTATACTACTGAGAATTGTCATTGTTTCTTACATTTAAATGTTCATCTACTGCTTTATTAATTATTCTTTTTGTTAATAGAAATTCTCTAGTATATCCTTTATTACTGTTGGCTGCAGCAAATTGTTTGACGAAAGCGTTAGCTTTTTCATTTGGTTCTGTGATAATCAGCTGACCTAACTTAAAGCCTGGGTTGCTTTTCGGCACACTGCCTTTAACTTTGTTTACAAAATTCCAGACTTTTTTACAAGATATGTTGCACGTGACAGTTGAGCGCAAGTTTTTTTAACTACTCTTTGTGCTCTTGCTCGGGTCATCTTAAATAGAATAAGTGTTATGGGAGTTTTTTCCCTTTCATGAATTTAGCGCCTAATCTCTCTGCGTCGTATGGCTTCGTGACGTTCCTGTGTCCATCATACTTTTTTAAAATTTAGTTTTGATAATTTTTGGTTTTATATTTTGGTACTGATCTTTCTAGAATACTATTGAGATTTACTAAGAATTCTTTGAAATTTTCTTCTACTGTTTGGTTCTTAATCTTAAACTTAATTATTGCAGGCATAAATGATGAAATTCCATCCACTGGGCAGTGGTTGCCTTGTCTATCAGCCATTTTTATGAAATCATGACATTTTCAAATTTATAGTTAGATGATCACTATTATAGCAGTTGTCGGCTACAAGAAACGTTGCCCTAAGGTGCAGACCTGCGGAGACTATGGACAGATTCAGGGCTGAATCTGTTTGGTTTGCCTGCTCTTCGAGACGGATGCATTGGCCATCGAGAATTGCAATTGAGATCTGATTCGTTCATAAAGTCTATCAGATTCTTTGCCCGAGCACCGCGCCTAAAGTCATTTTCTTGGTTCCAAAGTGGATGTTTTAGGTTGAAGTCTCCTAGTATTACATTTGAATTTTTGAAAGGTTTTCTAAAGATATTTATGTTATTGTTGTTTTTACTTTTCGTATAATAATTGTATATCGAAACATTATCTTTGCCAATGATTTCTATTGCAATGTTTTGGTTTACAGAGTTATAATCAGTTTCTTTGGTTATATATGATAGTACATTGCGGACATAAATGCATAGCCCCCCTGAGGTGGGGGTTTCTTTGTTATGAAACATTACTTGTTTTTGATAATCCTTAAATTTGAAAGGATTATGTTATTTGTTTCCTGTAAGCAAATAACGTCTTTTAGTTCTCTTTGATCAATTAGATAAATTAGTAACTTTTACATTTTGTGTACGATTCTGCTATCATACCCCGAATATTCCATGAAATGATGCTAGGGCAGGGTCTGATGGACTCAGTTTTTACCTCAGCTGTTGTGTTATCCATTAATGATTTATTCGGAGTTGTTTTGTGTTATTTTAAATTTTATCATATGGTCTGCATAAATTTAGTGGGCAATGTACAGTCATGTGCCCTTTGGTCCTGGTTATAAGATGTTTAGGTTGGGTGTTGTGCATTTGTTATTGCGCTTAATGTGTGTACTGAGATAAGCCCTCCTTGATATCTATATTTGGGCCCTACTTGTCTTCTTTGATAATAATTATACACGTAATTCCCTTCCCAGAATGTTGTTTGCTTAATTCGCCTATGTGGAGGGGGTGGGGGTTAGCAAACCTGTCTTGTTTTATTTTTATTATCTGTTTTGTGTTGGGTACATGATTAGGTTATGTTTTGTTGGGGTCTGCGGGTTTTGCTTCCGTTTGGGCTTTTGCTGCCATTGGGGTGGGATAACAACAGGTGTAGTTATCCTACTTTGGTCGATGTGTTTTATCCCGGCACATTTAGCTTTATATTCCTGAAATATTGGGAATTAGTATCGTTTATCTTCGACACGTATTTTCTATATACTGGGCATTTTTTGCTTGACCCCCAGTGATATCCAGAGCAGTTATTACATTTAAGAAATTGTGACTGACACTCTGTGATATCATGATTTGATGCATTTCGGGCATTTATTTTTAATTCTACAATTCTGGGTTTTGTGCCCCGGTGCCTGACAATTTCTAAACCTTATGATGCTTTAGGTGGTAGGTTGAAGTAAATCGTTTGACCCTTTTAGTTCAATTGGCATTTCAGGAGATGTGAACGTTAAAATAATTTGATTGGTATTTTCCCTTTTTCCCTTATTGTTCATTTCGTTTTGCCTTATTGTGTCAATGTTTTTATTTTTTAAAAATCATTTTTGAATTGTTCCGTGCTTTTGTTTTTGGGAACTTGCAGAACCCCCATACTTATACAGGATATTTTGGGGGTTGGAGGTTTTTTATTTTCTATTTTGAGTTTATGTCTACCAAATCTGAAATCTTGAACTTTTTTAGACATAATCTGACTTTTAAGTATGATACCCCCTTATTGTTTTCATTTTTTTATTTTATTGC
>JAUMHA010411955.1:0-10723 GCA_032359765.1 Saxidomus gigantea
AGTGGGTGGGGTAACATGATTTTCAACATCAATAACGTCAGAGACACGGCCCGGACCGATTGAGTTGACCAAATTATCGAAGCCCTGCTGGTGAGTGTAGAAAAATAATGATTTTATGTGATTTTTGGTTATGTCCCTGAGGTCAATATTTATGTAAATATGGTTATATCCCTCTGAGGTCTCTATTTATCTATTTTTTCATAATCATTCTTTAGTAAGTTTTGATTTAGTTCCTCAGAAGTCAAGGCTAGTTTTGATAATGTGACTGAAACAATACTTATACAGTGTATGAGAGATTTCCTTGAACAAAAGATTTTCTATCATAGCCATAAAGGAAGGGTTAAAAAAAAAAAAAATTATCATCACACATAATGTTAGACTTAATTGAATTGTGTGGATCTTTAAAAGTTAGAACTGCATCTTCATGTTTGTATAACAAAACTTTGGTTTTTGTCTCAGAACCAACTCTTAAACACGGTTTAAACATGTTGCAGACCTGAAAGATCATGCCCACATTAAAGTACTGTGCAGCAGATGTCAGTATGAAATTTTATCCTTTGAATCACATTACTTGTTTTTATTTTCAGGTGCCGGTCAGCATAACAATAACTAAAGACTTATCATCAGGTATAGCGATTAGTAGCACACCAGCAGATCCTCAAACTTTGCTTGGTCTCAGCTCAATTGTAACTTCTACTGCTATTCAACCATCTACAGTGCTAAGGAATGTAGCAGCTTCTCAAGTGCCTGTAACAGTATTATCAACATTTCCTCCTTCCTCAACACATGACGTGATAACAACATCATCTTCAAACTTTACGAATGGAATTGTTATACCTATTCAGCCATTTGTACAAAATGTTGCCAACTCAGGACAACAAGACTATCTTCAGAACATGTCACAGCTGCAACCAAATATTGTCCCGATTCAATCACAGCCCGTTGATCCAATATTACAGCAGACACCACCTGTTCATATTCAGAACCAGCAGATTCCAGTTACCATATACCAAGCAGGAAACCAAACTTTGATCTCCACTTACACTCTGGCAAACCAAGGCACAGAGCAAATGGTATCTAGTCAGTCGACCAATATAATTCAGGCACAGCCTGTGGGTTTTAATATGAATCAAACACAACTAAGTAATAATTCAGTGGGACAGCCGCTTTGCCTGGCAGTCAACAAAAGACCTCCACCCCTACTTATTTTACCAAAACCACCCAGTATGCCAGCATTGAACCAAAACAATCAAACTTCATGTATACAGACACAGTTGACATCAGTGACAGTAAGTTCATTGCAAGGGTTTCCAACAAAATGTCTAAATTCTTCACTAGGCAGTGATACTCCAAGTAAGATTTCTAAGCAGGAAGAAGGAAAGTTTGCTAATTCTGATGAGGTTCCCAACAGACAGCCTGCTACTTGTGATCAAGAGAAAAGTAATGAACGAAATGTTGAAAATGTTGATGATGAAATTAAAAAGGAAATGGAAGAATTGGACAGGGAAATTAAGCGCAAGGAGCAAGAGCAAGAAGAAATGAGAAAGAAAAAACTTGCTTTACTGGAAAAAATAAAATGTTCAAAATCCTCAAAGGATCCAGAGCTGCAGGGAATCAGTGATAACACATGTAAAGAAAAAAGCAGTATTAAAGAGGAGACAGGTGAAAGTAGTGAAAACCAACATGAACTTCCTGGCACCTCTGATAAAGCAGGTGGTCAAATGGAGTTAGGCAAGAATAGTTCCCTCTCTGCTCATGAAGGTATTAAGAAAGAAAATGGAAGATCTTGCAAGGATGTTGTGTTGCCTGAAGTAATTGATAAGTCTAGTGTTGATGTCTTTGATTCCAATACACCAATCGACCTTTCCTCTGCAATTAAATCCACCCAAGGTGTAAATTTAAAAAGAAACTTGTCTGTAACTGTCACAGATGGTGTAATTTCAATCAAAGAAAGCACAAACACTATAGATTCATTGGTACCTGACTCTAGTGGTGTTCATGAGACAGCAAGTCAGTTAGAAAGTGAAAGAGATGAAAGTGAATTGAGTTGTAATGACGACGAAGATGCAGTATTAAGGGACAGTTACACAAATAAGGTTGACGGAATCAATTACATTGAAGATATAGGTTTAGTTAATCCATTTACTGGTGAATATGAAATAAATGAGGATGTTGAGGGAGTTGAATATTTAGACTTGTCAGCAAAGCCTGATGAAGTGTTAGAAGAAAAAGACTCTGCAGAACCTAATGACAGTAAAAGTTATGTCTTGAATAAGAAAACTGAAAATCAGAATTTAGTTAGTGTTGACACTCAAAAAGAACAGCATGAGAATCAATTAAAGATTCCTGAAGAAGATACTTCGATATCATCTTCCTCAGATTCTAATGCGACTTTAACACAAGGTGAAGTGAATTTGTCTATAATCCTACCTGTCTCAAATGTAAACACAAACAATAAAACTTCAGTGTTAAATTCGAGTACAAACTTAACACCAACAGTATCTGTTCTTTCATCAAGCGATTCAACTGTTCTTTCATCAAGTGTTTCAACTGTTCTTTCATCAAGCGTTTCAACTGTCACATTCTCAGTTGCACAAGAATCAGTGTTCAAGACACCTACATCCGCTAAAGCAACAGAATCTTCTGTTGGGACTCCTTGTGTATCACAATCGATGTCAACTATACCCAATGTTACAGATGAGAGTAAGAAAGAGTCCAAAGGACACAAAGTGAAATATCAGAATCAAACTGTCAGTTTTGATGATGTCCCACTGAATTTAGAAAAAGTTAAACCTGTATCTGCTGATTCAGATTCTTTGGTATCAAATAGTGCACCGCAAAGAATGGTAAATGCTTATGAAAACACTTCAAAATTCCAACCAGATACACAAATTCAACTTGTAACTCAACCCAACACAAGTTCAGAGTCACATAATGAAAATGTTATTGCTAATTTAAGATCCCGGGTTTTGAATCAAAATTGTCCTAGATTTCCAAGACATGAAATAGCTACGACTAACTTTTCTACTTTTCACAAGGAAATGCTATGTCAGGACCAACAGACTTCAGTGCCAGATACAGTTGTGCCAGTTGATGCTAATTTTCAACAATCAGATTCTACTTATTACAAACATAATCATAGAATAAACATTGCTGGTCATAAATCTAGAGGAATGTTTCAGAGGAAATTAAGAGAAAAAATTATGGAATTGAAGCCTGCACACTCTAGGTCTCCACCAAGGAAAATACAAAAAGGTGCTAAACCAATGAAAGCGCATGACCAGAACGCTACTTCTAGAGACACAATGAAAAAGATGTGTAAAACTCCATTTCAGCATCCCAATTCAATACAAAAAACATCACCTTTTATTTGTAGGAAGCACCCTGTCTTCCTGAGCCCAAAGGAAGTTGATAAACCATTCCCAAGACTTTGGGAAAAGAAACCTCCTAAACCAGCCCATAGTAAAAGGGCATTTGGAATAGCAGGACATCTAATTGTTCCATCAGCAAGGAAGCATAGAAAACGAGCAATTTCAGGAGATATGACCATTTCACCAGGGTTTTATAGTCTTCCAAATACCCCAACCTCGCCAGCATTGCCACCTAGAGCAACCTCTGCAGATTACCATGGCAGCTTCAGTCCTTTACAAAAACCTTCTGATGCTCAAGGACAAGTTTGCTCAACTTCAAGTTCAGTATCAGCTCCCGTAGCAGCTCCCGTATCAGCTCCCGTAGCAGCAGACCATCATGGAGCTCATGCTGGGTTACCATCTCCTATAAGAGCACACTGCAGACCTAAATCTCTGATGTCCAGTAACCAATTTTATGAAACCAGTGTTTTGAGACCCCCTGCATTAGTTCGAAATATAAGGTCCCAAAGTCAAACAACAATCAAAGAAAATTCTTCTTCTGAAATAATTGACCTTACAGCAGATATTGTTCCATCTCCAAGACCGAATTCTAACCCAATACCTACTGAAAGCCCAAGGAGCAAAGAAAAAGCGATCCAAAAGGAGTTAAATCATGCAGTTTCCAAGAGACAAAGACTTGAAACTTCTGACACTTCAGCTCCTGAAAGAAATAGTCTAACTGCTAAAAGTGTAGCACTAAGAACAAAACAGATTATGAGCCAGGTTGCCATGATGCCACCTCCACCTTATGTAGGGCGTCAAAGAATGCCTATACTCATGCAGGTGCCTAGGGATAGGGCTGTATTTGAACAGTCTCAAAGAATGCCTTTTGACAGAAGGGTAGATGTCAATCCAGCAGTGCATGAACATAATTCGTCACATTTGTCCAGGCATAGATCACAAAGACAGTCCGATGTTATGACAATTCAAGAACCTGTGATAAGACCACAGATGTGGCCTTCTCAATATTCAGGACCAACCCAAGAAGCAAGATCATATGGCCCAAGAGCTGTTCAACCTGTAGTGCATGTCCACAACATAAATTCTGGAAATGAACATTTTATACCTAATCAGGAAATGATGCACATGAGAGGACCATCCCAGCAGGTGATGTACCCACCAAGAGGGACTATGCAAACTGCAGGCAGTTTACCTAATTTATCAACTTTCAGACAACCTGATCATATGATAGGTAAATATTTGGTCAGCAGAATTTAATCAATAAGTGTTGGTCATTTAAACTAAAACTAATTTCACACAATTCTAAATAAATTGGTAAGCATGAATTTATATAATCAGAAAAATGTGCTCAGTTTATTAAAACCTTTTTGCATCTGATATAATTTTTCTACTTGAACATTTTACTTAAATTTACACACTTTTACATGCAAAAAATTTACTTTGTGTCATTTTGAAATTTAGGAAACCCAAGAATGCAGCACCCAAACAATGTACCTGTACACAATATTCCTCAACAAAGTTATCCAATCAGAGGCCAGAATATACCATATGCAGGTTCTCAGAATCAGACACAGATTCACCAGTTACTGCAGCAGCCACGTGCCTTTCCCCCCCAGATGATGCAGAGAGGAGAAACAAATCTTCAGATGATGCAGATGGGAGAAACAAATCCCCAGCTGATGCAAAGAGTACCGAGCCCTCAAATTATGCAGAGAAGAGAAACGAGTCCCCAAATGATTATGAATGGAAATATAAGTCCACAGGTGATGCAGAGAAGGATGAATCCTCAGTTGATGCAGAATTCAGGTTTAAATGGCCCATTGATTCAGACTTCACATATCCCTGTTATGCCCTCTTCAAATGCCTCAGTAATGCAGGCTGGAGAAATAAACCAAAAAGCTACGTATTCACCAAGTAATTGCCCCCCGATGATGCATGCTGTGAATGTTAGCCCACAAATGGTGAGCCCTGCAGACATGATGTCAGTTGATAAGAGAGTTCAGATGGTACACAATGTGTCGTCAGCGGCTAATCTACCTAAGTCACAGATACCGGTGGATAGTCATTTACAAGGTAGGCATAGAGACACAAAACTTAATATTCAAATGCTAGATAATTCTTTGAAAGCAGTGGTTAGAAGTAAATTGGAAAAGAAAATTATCCCAGTTTGAAATGAAGACCTTTTGTGAAATCTTGCAAAAGTACTTTCCTATATCCCCATATAAACGCTCCTGCCCCTGCGCCCTCCCCCTCCGCCCTCCCCCTCCCCCCTTTTTTAGGGGAAAGAAAAAATTGACGTACCAGGTCTCGAACCAGGCATATGAACACAGTAGTCCATATTATTATTGATTAATCCAGCACAACACATGCTTCCGTTGAACAGCTCTTAGTTTGCATTTTGAGTCTGGAATAATCGTACCCTGGGTCAAACATTTTGAAAAACCAATTTTCTTTTTGCAATTTCGGTCTGGAATAAAAAACCCTAAGTAAAAAATGTAATGCCCCCTGGCGTTTCAGCAAGGTAAAACGGTATGTTTTGTTTCATGTGATGTTCTTAACTTTTTCAAAAAGTAATTGCATGAGTTTTCCTTTCATTACAATTTAGGTTCACAATCATTGACCCAAGAGCAACAATTTAAACGAATGCAGCAGATTCGTGCACAACATATACGATCACAGCAGTTACAAAATCGTAATCAGACAGTTGCATTTGAGCCAGTCACTAGAGTGCCAGATGTCCGAAATCAACATCTCAGCATTGACCAGGCGACAAGAATGGGTGAAGCAGTAACAAGACCCCAAGTTTCGGGATATGCCGCAGTATGTAGTTTAGATTGTTAATTGTTTCATGCAAGCTTGATGTTTTGTTACTTATGCTTTGCATTTGTGTCTGTAGTCTGTTAACTAACTGTTGGGCAGTTATGGTCATGAGGATCATATTTTCAAATTTGAACTTGAATTAGTATTGAATTCGTACTGCAATCAACTCCTCAAAATAGTTGCAGAGGTCTGTTGCATATGGTAGGTTCTGCAATTGTTTGACCTCTTCGTCCCCCACATATCGCTGCACACTTTTGTGTAGATACATAGTCATGGATAAGAGAGATACCTCGACAAGAAAAAGGATCACCATAAACAATCTGTTTACCTGGTATATTCAAACCTAATTTCCTTCTTTTCTGCAGGCTTCATGCTTACAAAAATAGTGTCAGCGTATACAACGAATATGCCGAGTTAAAATGCTTATAACTTAGCGAAAGCAAAACCAATTGTGTTGAAAGGTTTGGTGTTAATGACTATTACAAAGACTACATGTTCACAAAGATTTTGTGCACATACCTGTAATAATATCTACAGAAGTGTGTGCATTACTTACAAAATATTTTGAATACCCCTCGTAATACATATTAAGATAATAAGCAGCCATAAATTTGGACAGATTATCGCAAAACTGATCTTTTTAAAATACAGTCGCTATACTACCCAGTTATCATGCATAAAAACTTAATAAAAGTGTAAAAGGTAATGTGCATGATATAAAATGATAGTAGATAAAATTTACAATGTTAATAAAACATATTAAAATAAGGATGTATTTGATTGCTCTGTTTCAAGCTGATACACACAGCAGTTCTAATAATTGTACAGCCACTCCCGAGATGTATTTTAGTGTCTAGATTCAAACAAAGATAATGAACTGAAATAAAAAGTCAGTGTTAAGTAGTTACTTACATCTTGCATAATTTTAAAGTAACAACTTTAAAATGATTTTATGGGTATTTTGATGTAACTGTAAGTGTAATTTGCAACATCATGCTGTTTGCCATTTGTTTGGGTTATACAACAAGTTCATTAAAATATTGAAGCATAATTTTATTTGTAAACATCAACCATTTTGCATTTGATTAGATAACTACATGCTCAAAATTTATGAAGCATTAAAAAGGTCTGTTTTTGAAGTTTTTTTAAGTATAGTAACACACTGATTTTGCTATCTATATGTCAAGCACCGAACATGCTTTAAGCCGACTGTTTGTTTATGTCCTGTGAATGCTTCATGCACCCTCTTTACAAATTTAGAATCATATATTTGTTTGGTGTAAAATGTTGACGTCAAGTCCAGTTCTTTTCTGTCACATTTTGTACTAAACTGAGTTGACCTAAATGAGATTTAATTATCAGTTTATTTCTAGCTATCTTTTAATTATCTCAGAGTTATTCTGGTCAGGTGCTTTAAAGGTGTTTCCAAGTACTTGTGAAGTAGCTTTGCCTGCAAAACTCAATAAATAAGCATTATAACCATTGGTGTAGAGAAGGGATCATAAATATATGGGTAAATTTGAAACAGACTTTTAGTTTAGATTTGGAAAATATGTAAATAATGAACAATTGTTGAATACACACATATGCAACATCTGCAATTCACTTGTCAGTTTAACATACAACCAATCTACATGGTAATTTAAGTTTATCTGAAATTAACAAACACATGTCAGTAGTGTTTCATCATGACTTACCTTGACATGTTAGCTTGGCTGCATTTGAAAACATTTTGTTTTGTATGTGAAGTGTTTCTCCATGTCAACGAACATTTTGTGTCCTTTAAGCTCATCTGAGCATAAAATACTCTGTATGAGCCATTGTGACCACTTACCATCCGGCGTACATTGTCGCTCTACCATTTTCTTCAAATAACATCTCCCCTGAAACCACCTGAGGCAAGTTGATTAAACTGGCCGTGGATGCTTGATGGATTGTCCTCTACTTAAAAGTTATTCAAGGAAATCCATTCAGTGCAAAACAGAAGAGAAAATAATAAAACACTTCTCTTAAATCACAGCAGGCTGAGGCAGTAACCACTTCTAACATAAAGTTAATTTAATAAGATTTTCAAATTGGCTAAGTTTTAAAGATATTAAAAAAAAATTGTGTTTTTGATCTGCATGTGCAATAAGGTTTATTTTATGAAAGTTATTTAAAATTCAAATTATTGTTTTAAGTACAATTATTTACATGTCGTCACTTTTTATTGTCCATTGTTATGCAGCAGTTAGTGTAGGCAGTGATTTGAGTGTGGAACATTTCCAATCAAATGTTTGTGTGATGGTTGTATTAAAATCTTTAACAGTAAGCTTGTGTGACCTTTAATAGGATTATGAATATGTGAATTTGCCAGCAGAGTACAGGCTCCATATTTGATATTTCTGTAACAATTAACAATAATTATGGTCCTAGAAGTTTCAATCAATTCAAGTAAAGTGATCAACATAAGAAAAATAACAGGAGCCGCCATGGGGCAGTGGTAGCGCGTTCGCCTCAGGATCGAAGGGCCCCAGGTTTGATTCCTAACATCACCATGTCGGTAGTGTCCTTAGGCAAGACACAAATAAATCCACATTACCTCTCTCTGTCAGGTTGATTTCATCCGGAATGAGTCTCGAGAGCAATTAATATAAGTTGTAAGAATTTGTATCACAATCGAGAATAAATAGATTAGTAAAAACTAAAAATAACATGTCAAGGTTAAATTTAAGACATATACTAACCGACATTAGCAAGTATGACAGAAGTCGGAGAAATGCTAAAGATGCATTTTAAATGAATTTCTAACTTGACCACCAGCTTTTGCTGTATAAACCATGGAAACAAATCTGTGATAAAGTACTGGTTAATTATGGTATCAAAGAGCAACAGTAATTCAGTAAGTTTGTGATATACAATTTTGAAGCATCTTCAGTTAGACCATGTCTTTTGTTTTTAGCTCACCTGAGCACGAAGTGCCTAAAGGTGAGCTATTGTGATCTCCTGGTGTCCGTCGGCTGTCTGTTGTCTGTCCGTCCACACTTGTGTAGGGGCTGCATTTTTCGCTAGATCTTCATGAAACTTGGTCAGTATGACTACCTTGATAAGATCTAGGTCGAGTTCTAATATTGGTCATCTGGGGTCAAAAACTAGGTCCCAGGGTCAAATCATAGAAAAACCTTGTGTATGCTATAGAGGTTGCATTTTTCATTAAACCTTCATGAAACTTGGTCAGTATGATTGCATTGATGAAAACTAGGTCGGGTTTGAACAGGTCAAAAACTAGGTCACCCGGTCAAATTATAGAAAAAACTTGTGTATGCAATAGAGGTTGCACTTTTCATTGGATTTTTTTGAAACTTGGTCAGTATGATTGCCATGATTAAATCTAGGTTGGGTTTGAACATGGGGCATCTACGGTAAAAAACTAGGTCATCCTGTTAAATCATAGAAAAACCTTGTGTATGCAATAGAAGTTGCATTTTTCATTAGATTTTAATGAAACTTTGTCAGTATGAAATTTACGTAGAGTATGAATATGGGTAATCTAAGGTCAAAAACTAGGTCACCTGGTTAAAAACCTTGTGTAAGGCATACAGGTGACATTTACAACTCAATCATCATGTAAATTGGTCTCAAAAGGTTTGATTTGTCAAGGTCAAACAGAATGTTTGTTTTTATGATAAACAGTTTAGAGTTGAAGTTTGGTCAGATATTGTCATAAGTGAGGTGTCAAATTGTCATGTGAGCAATATAGGGCCATCTTGGCCCTTTTGTTATACAATTACACTGTGCCAAAATTGGAGATTCTACTTTTTCTAGCATTGCCTTTTAAGGTCGACTTTTTGGGAGAAGTTGTTGTTTTGGTTCCCCTGCTCATCTAAAAGGACACTGATTTACAAAGAAACAACTATATGTCTAACTTCTGCACTTTAATCAATGCATGCAATGTCACCAAACTATGATTATAGAAGCGTACTTGCACTGTTTCTGCTCTACACAAGTTTTTACATCTATATAAGACAAAGGTGTAGCTTATTGATCCTATCACTTATTGCCACTCTGGTAAAACTTCACTGTTTGGGTCATAATTCATTGTATTATATATTTACTTTCTTTTCTGTAAAGTTTGCCTCATCTTATGATCTCCACTTTAATATTAATTAAGAAATGATATCATTCTGTTTTAGCAGTGATCATGGTCAAATATTTAATAATTTTGAGATATTGTTTATTAGACAACGAAAAAAGCTAAAACCTATGTGATTTCAATCACTAAAAAGATTATTGAAACACAATGCTGTATTTCACACCGACGTTTATTAGTGCATCATAAGGCACATTTTGACGTCATTTATGACATTTTAACAACTCGCAAGTCAATAAATTATGTTGGCTATTGCAGATTTTGCAACAAGTGATTTCCTTCTTTGTTTATCTGACAAACAGAATTAGTCTTGTTAAAGTAGTTAATAATTAAAGTGACATTATGCGCATTTTTTTCAAGTAAAAATCCAAGTTGAAAATGGTGTGTATACAAAAGCGTAGAG
>JAUMHA010411977.1:0-22526 GCA_032359765.1 Saxidomus gigantea
CAGCGTGCGCCTCGTATATCGTTCATATCGTGTATCGTTCTGAATCGTGTACCGTGTATTTACCGTACGTGCAACGTGCGTGTATCGTGCGTACATCGTGCGTGTATCGTGCGCTCCGTGTGACAACTGTTACGTTCCGACTACTGTATACATTAAAATAAACACTAATTTATATATAAAGCGTGTACATCTAAAATGACCTTTGTGTTAACAAGATGTGTTGCCTTACTGAAAATAATTGGTGCATCTACTTTCAAGTTAACTTTTAATTTAACAATGTAGTAGCCATTTGACTTAGATTATTCCCTTTTTATTCTATTCCATTTTATTATGATTTGTGTCTTGTCCGTGTGTATGGTCTTGCTTTACTCTCCGCTGTAACAGCAACGATAGCGCGATATGATCTGTAATTGATATTTGATAATATTACCATATATTCGATCAAAACACAACTTAAATGATATTGTACTACTATACTAATTGAGATTTCGTCTGTTGACCAGTGGTACATGTAAGAGTTACTGTTAAATCAGTATAACATCTTACAGATTATTTCATTTCGAACTAGGTTTTGATATATTTTGTAGAAATATTAAATACAATACTTGAACGTTGATTTCATTTTTTTAAAGCATTAAAAGTAGCGATACATAAAACAATGATTTTATAAATATTTAAAAGGTTCCGTGTATTTCAGACTTCGAACTGAAATACATGCTATAGCACCGTTCAGATTTTGGTGTTCTTCAGTGCCTGTTTGAAAAATAACGGGTTATCAGACAGGCGAGATTGTACCA
Organism: Saxidomus gigantea; assembly: GCA_032359765.1. Taxonomy (NCBI): domain Eukaryota; kingdom Metazoa; phylum Mollusca; class Bivalvia; order Venerida; family Veneridae; genus Saxidomus; species Saxidomus gigantea. The sequence goes on from JAUMHA010411977.1 coordinate 798, forward strand.
CAAAAAGCGATTTATACTCAGAAATCATCTGTGAGCCACTTCCTGTCAGAACACTGGATGCTTTGATTTGACTTTCCAAGTCAAAACTTTCTGTTGCATATGTTTCATTTATATCTATCAATAAGAGTACTCATTCAATATAATTCATTTCTGACATATTTTCAAAGCATTTACGGTGTTCTAAGTCTGATTCTTGACAATAAATTATCATTCATTTTGAATGATACCTTTTTTTGTAATATTACATTAAATTGAAACTCCCTACACATAGCGGATTATAAAATCCAAACATGAATAATGTTTTCAATGAACGTAAAATGATAAATAAATACAATTTTAAATAAATAAAATGTTACACAAATAATCAACATGGTGACTTTCTTTAATAAATTAATTCTACAAAGCAACTTTATATAAATTATAACGGTATTACGACGTATTTTAAAACGCTGATTTTGTAGATAATGACCTGAATGTATAGCTAAACTTTAGGTTGCAAACATTCTCTTATACATGCTTTTCAAGTTATTTAATTTGAGACCAGGCTTACAGGGTGCATCTTTATTACGAAACTATCAGTGGCCATAGGTTGGCTGACTTATACAAAAAATATCACACATTGTAGTCAGACTTCCCATAGCGCAATTGCACACCTTTATCACCACTGCGCAAGTAGCGTTAGGCTGCCGCTGTCGTCGCACCTACAAGTAATCAAGGTAATTCAGTGTAAACACGTCAATGCACCAAAAATAGTCGCGGAGTGCTGATATATCCGTAAGAAATAAACAAGCAATATTTAATGTGGATCCCCCGCTGTATACGACACATTTACATGTATGCAGGAACAACATTTTGAATAGCAATTTTTGTATCATTTGGGCAAAATTAAACGCAGTTATAACAATTGGATTTAAAGAATGATACTGTAACTTCAGTGAGTATAAATCTCATGTTTATGCAATTTTGATTAAAGGGACATACCCTACATCTAGCAAATTATATTCTCGACCCATATGTTCAATGAACGTAAAATAATTAATAAATAAAAGTAAAAAGAACAACATATGGCGAACAATGCCTCATTTTACCACAATTTATCAATATAGTGGCCTTCTGTAATAAATCGCATCCACCCATTATTTGTACAACAACAACTTCACATAGATTATTGAAATGTTAAAGGCACTGCAGCATATTTTAAAACGTTGAATTCATCGATATCGACTTGAATGCATAGTTAAACTTTTAGGTTAAGTTATAATACATCAGATGATTCTATTATTTATGTTTCGGGGGTTATTTTATTTTAGGCCTCTAATGGGTAATCTCGTTTATTCACATACAACATGCATTCGTAAGTGCCATCACTAGATACTTAAGCAATTACCTAACATACAAAATACATGTTCATCGAAGGAATATAAAATGTATATAATTATGTGCAAATATATGTTTTCAAGAAAAAAAAGAAAAAAAGAAAGAAAAAAGGTCATTTGTCCCAAGTAATGTACAGCGTATGAATCAGAACAGAAAATAAAACGGATGGTTGAAAATAGGGGCGGGGGTGGGACCTGCATAAAACAGAGAGACAAAATCCAAAAGGAAAAAAAGAAAGACAGATCGTTTATAAATCATATTAGTTATATGTTCTTAATTTGTTTTAATTTTGTTCTGTAAAACTAAGCACTTTCTATTGTGGTCCAGTTTGTTTTTTATTGTAGCTATTTCTCTTTCTGGCCTTATTTTCACTTTTAAATAACTTTGAACATTTCAGTGGTTGGTTTAATGTCTTTTAACTTCATTTAGAAGATGAAACATTTGCAGAGTACAATAATGAAATTAAGAACTGATATTTTATTTGTCAAACAGTTATCTACGATACCTAAACATATTTCTTTTAGAGTGAATGTATGATTAATATTTTTGTATTCAGAAATTGGCTAAGTTCTCCCCAAATTATTTGAACAGTTTGACACTCCCAGAATAGATATTCTATTGATTCTAAGTGCATATTACAAAAATCGCAGAGGTTCGATAAAGCCAATTTGCAAGTAAAGAGGTATTTATTTCTTGGTATAAGGCGCATTAAACCCTATATTGATAATTTCTAATTGTAACATCGTTAGTTGTTGGGTAGATTGTGTTATATATTCTTTTCCAGGTTAATTCCATATTTTATAACATTGATTCCATTTAGTTTCTGCAGTTACTTGCTCGTGTTTTTTATTTTTAATTAAAATTTATGTAAAAATTGGTTCATGTTCGTTATGCTAAGTATTTTTTCTACTAATAGGTGTTGCTTTTACTTGTCAATATATTTTTATCTAATTTCTGCTTATATTCCTTTGGTATTGAATTAATTAAGGAATTGAATTTTAGGAAGTCTCCATCCTGTATCGTATATGTATTCTTAAGGTCATTAAACGTATAGTAAGTTTAAGATCTAAAGTCAAGGAGATGTTGTATATATTTTATGCCTTTCTCGTACCATTCTTTCTAGAAAACCAATTTCCCTTGTATTTTTGTTCCCGAATTGTTCAAGATAGTATGATTTTTAAGTTGTTTTTCTTTAGTATACTCTGCATTTATTTTAAACCAGGATGTTAGAATGTCTTTCAAAAAGGCATTTCCTCTGCTTAATTTTTCAATATCTTTAACCTTCAAGTTACATTCAAATAACAGCTCATTTCCATAATCTTGTAGGAAATTGCTATCAAAACAGTTCCATTTACCTTTGTTTTGATTTGCGATTAAACATTTAACCCAAGATGATTTAATTGACCATATGAAACTTTCTATATCGGTAAGTTTGATACCTCCGTTTTCGTGATTATTTGATATGATATTTCGTTTTATTTTGTCCGGTTTACTGTCCCATATGAAGTTATATATCGCTTTATTAATATCCTTGAAAACCGATTCTGGTAGATTAAGTAACAGTGTAAACTGATATACAAGTTTTGGGAGTGCAAATGTTTTAACAACTGTGACTTTACCCATGAGTGCAAGCTGTCGATGTTGCCATTGTTTTAATCAGTTTTTAAATTGTATTAGTTTTGGCTCAAGGTTTAATGTATGTGTTAGTTATTCCTAAGGTTTTTGCTTGTTCTAAGGTCCAAATGAATTGTTTGTCTTCGGCGTTTTTACTTGTTTGTTTTTAGTGTACCAGCCTTGAGTACAATGCATTTAGATATGTTAAGATAGAGGCTAGACATTCCACTGAATTCAGTTATTTCATTAATCGCTGAAAGAAATTCATTTAAGTATGTGGCATCGTCAGCAAATAAGTTTTGTTTAATTTCTAAATTTTTAACCATTATTCCTTTGATCTGGTTGTCATTTTTTTCTCGCAAGTAATTCCAAACAAATAATGAAAATTGACGTTCATAAAGGACGTCCTTGTTTAACAACTGTTTTTACTTGAAAACATTCTGACATATGACCATTGTTTTATTATCATACTGTTTATATATGTATAGAAGAGTTTAATCCAGTTTATGAGCGATTGTCCAAAGTCAAAATGACGCAAACATTGAACGATGTAGTTGTGATTCAAGCTATCAAAAGCCTTTTCATAATTTCGAAAATATAATTCCTGGAAGACCTTTTTTTTCAAGAAAGTCTAGTGTTTCAAAAATAAGCCTAATATTCTCGCCAATGTATCTTCTTTTCATGAATCCTGTTTGTTCGTGACATATAACAGAAGGCATTATTTTTTAAATCGATTCGAAATTGTCTTCGTTGCAATTTTATAATCAACATTCAGCAAGGTAAGTGGACGCCAGTTTGATAAGGAGGTTAAATCTGTGTCAGGTTTTGGTGATAATGAAATAATGCCTTGCCTTTGTAGTGTTGTTAATTCACTTTGTGAGAATGAGCAATTAATTGAATCTAAGTAGAAACTCTTTAGGTCTTTCCTGATATTTTTTTTAAAACTCGGGAGTAAAACCATCTGATGTTGGACTTTTATCATTTTCATGTCTAAAAGCGCTCGGTACATTCGTATTCTGTAAGTTTTCCGTCACAAAGTTTTGACTCCTTATCTGATTATTTTGTTCCTTTATCATCGAAAAAGTTAGTTGAATCTCGCTCGCTATAGGGACTTTTATCAAACTTTTCCTCTTCATTTAGGATTTCTGATTGGTTTGTTATTTCATTACCGTTTTGGCGGTTATTTAGTTTGGCGTCAGTTATAAGGTATAGTCCGGTACTCTGTGAGTACATACAGATGTATATTTAAACCTCAAAACAAATAATAACACAGTAATACCCCACAAAGGGCTATCAAATGGTAGCAAAAGCAACAAATGATAGCGTTGTCCAAGGAATTATGCTTACATGTATTTAAAGGAGAATTGAAGACAAATACAAATGTATTGAATGAGAATTCGGAACACGATTTTTCAGAGGTTAAATAAAACAAAAAAACAGTTTTCATAAGTGCGAAATAATTTTACAGGAAGTGTCTTAATTGAACACGTTTGAGTAACGTATGCATGGAATTGATACCGAAGTGCGTAATTAAAGTCAATTGCCGTCAACAAACTCAAATATCATTCCAATCATTCAGTATCATTCATAGTTTTAATTCAATTCGGGATTTGTCAAAGGATTACCCTAAACAAGAAGGTAACAATTATTATTACTAACTGCTTGATTGAACTTTAGAGATACTACTATTTAATTATATTATTTTGTGATTGATTTTGTCAATGGTACCGCAATATTCTTGTTGGCCGAAATGATGTTTTTATATTCTAAAAAACTGAAACATAATGTTAATATAAAACACGGGTATTCATCATTTTATCTCTTAAATAGTTTGTGCCATTGTAACAAACTAAGATTACTGCACTGTTTACCAGCGGGTTTAGTTTAATGTCAGTAACTTCATCGAAATCCTTTCAGTTTCGCAAAGGTTTGGATACGTTTGTTATGCCCCCTTCGAAGAAGGAAAGGTATATTGGTTTGGAGATGTCGGTCGGACGGTCGGTCGGTCGGTCTGGACGTAAACCAAGTAGTTTCCGGATGATAACTCCAGAGCGCTTGAGCCTAGCATCTTGAAACATGATGTGGAGGTTGGTCAGGACCACCAAACGCTCTCTATTGATTTTGGAATCAGTAGGCCAAAGGTCAAGGTCAAAGTGACCCGGAATAGAACAACGGTTTCCGGACAATAACTCAAAACGCTCGGGCCTAGCATCTTGTTATATTATTCTCGGTCATCCACTTTAGACTTGTTATCTTTGATGAATGTATGCCAATGTACACAATACAGGATGATTTACATTATAGGACACTATTTTAACCTCGTTTAAATTTTTTTACTGTAGCGTTTTCTTTAAAAAATGAAACTACAAATCGAAAAGGTTTATCAGTACAATATTGCTTTGAATAGAAAAGATATCCATCAAATAACTTGGTCAACAATATTTACAACATTTGCACTGTATGACGTCCAATTTGTGTTTTAACAACGTTGAGTCTTTTCAAAAAAAGAAAAGAAATTCAGTTACGTTCCAGCCGGTAGTACTCAACTGATTCATTCTCTTTCAATTTATTGCCGGGGCGAAAAGTAGAAATCACAATTTAAAAGCGAAAACACGACGTAATTTTTCGTCAAGCTTTCAAATTGGCGGGTTTTAATGTGACATGTTTTCGACGTTTTTCTCGACGAAATAATACGTAGTGTTTTCGCCCTTTGTGTGTCGTATTTTCGCCTTTAATCTGTCGTGTTTTCTACTTTTCGCCCCTCAAAGTCCAAAACACGACAAAATAGCTAGTTTGCGAGTTTTCGTGTTTTCGACTATTAGGACCGAAATGTCAAAATTACGACATGGTAGAAATTAGCCACCGTAAATATCTCCTGACTTTTACAGTACATGAATATCAGTTTGACAAATTGGTCAAGTTTTTGCAATTTTAGAAAAAATCAAAGCAGTATCACAAATTATGGATCGCTCTGTACAACAATTTGACAACATACATGTGTGTCTGAGAATATTCAGAAAACGGATATAAAGATAAACTTTTTCAATGTTAAAATCAAGTTCAATATGTCTTTAGTATATTACATGTGTCCGTTTTGTTTGTAAAATGTTAACATTTAAAGAGGCACTCCGTACATCTAGCAGATTATACTCTCGAAACGTTGATAACGTTTCCAATGAACGTAAAATGATAAATAAATACAATTTCAAAGATTAACCTATGGCGAAAAATGCCTCATTTTACCACAATTAATCAATATAGAGGCTTTCTGTAATAAATTGCATCCACCCATTAATTGTACAACAACAACTCTACATAGATTATTGAATGGTTTACGGTACTGCAGTATATTTTAAACCGCTGATTTTATCGATAATGACTGGGAATGCATAGCTGAAACTTTATACTTCCAAAGATTCTATTATTTATGTTTTGGAGGTTATTCAGTTTGACATCAGTTATAGGGTATGTCCCTTTAAAAGTAATAAGTATATTTATCACTCTGTCACACACACTCGCATCATCACTCTCGCACACTATACGTTGTTCGCACTCCTTTCACAATCTCACAAATACAGATCACAGACGTATATCCACACTTGTTGATATTAGCAGATACAATGTACAATTTGGTTTGTTGTTTTCATCATTCGTATTTTGATATGTTTGAAAATTTAGAAAAAACTTTTTAGGTCAGGGCCGTAGCCAGAAGCGAAATTTCACCATAGAGGGTCCGATAGCATGCTGCCCCTGAATTTGTTTTTCAGGGGTGCGATTTGGTGCATTTGAGGCATATTTGGGATGTCTTTTCTAACAAATTTCATGCTTAAAAAAGTTATTGTGTGAATTGACCAAATCTAGTTTGAACACTATGAAACAAAATGATTTGGAATGCAATGTTTAATGAAACTGATATCATGTGTTATCACTACTTAGTATCACCCATGTTTCTAAAGGCTAGATCTTTTCGGTGCCTGCCTGTACTGTCCGATAACAGTACTTGTTAAGGCGGTGCTGGCGAACGCCTTAATAAAAACGGGAAATTGTTGCGAGAATCCGGTCACCAGAGACACCTAGCGGCGGATCTTTACACAAAAGTTTATTTTGTAGCTGTCTGTCTTAGTTACCTCCCTTTATTGTTAAACTTTAGCGTGAAATGATCTATATCATGTTGATTATTGGAGTATATAAAATATTTGATATCTTTACTTGTACATAAATAGTAGATGTTAAATTCCAGTTACGGACAAGAGTTTTGCTGGTTATATTGAAAAAGTATTTATTTGGTTAATAAATTGTCATAAAAAAATTATATTTTAATTCTGGTCGTGGTCTGTAATTTGTTTGTATTGCATTGGTACAGGCGGCACTTTGCTGCCTTGCCTATTTGAAGAGTCTTCTCAAAAAATTTCTGAGAGTACAAAGGGAGAAGTTCCTTGATATATTCCCGTACTTACTTAGGGCTGATAATTTCATAATGTATTATTTCAATTACTAAATTCCATTTGTCATGAAACTGTTAGAATAAATATATAGGCTTGATATGCATTAAAGGTTTCATTGGTAGTTTATTTATACCGGAGATACGTAAGTCAGATATACCCTGATTACGAACCTTGGGGTTGTAGCCACCCTGGTAAGTGACCTTGTCCTGAGAGAAAGTAAATGCACCCCACCCCCGTAAATCCCAGTACAGCTTCGACTGCACTTGCATTATTCTGAGCCGAACTTGAGAGTTGTAGTCACTACACCACTACTACTACTACTTGGGACGTAGCTGTTCCCCTATATAAAGGGTTTACGATCCAGAACGGCCGGGATATCTCTTTGCTATCGTCATGATAAGCACAATCCTGTCTAAATGATTAGAGGGACAAACCCTATAACTGAGGTCAAACTAAATAACCTCAAAAACATAAATAATAAAGTATTCGGAAGTATTATAACATTCAATAGTCTATGTAAAGTTGTTTTTTTACAATTAATGGGTGGATGCGATTTATTACAGAAGGCCTCTTTATTGATTAATTTTGGAAAAATGAAGCATTTTACGATATATACATGTATGTTGTTCTTAAAAATTATATTTATTGATTTTTTAAAGTTCATTGAACACACTATCTATGCGTCAAGAATATAATCTGCTAGATATAGGGAGTGCCCCTTTAAAGCACAATTATAATGCATTTTGTCGATTCCTGACAGAAAAAAGGTCTTGATCTTGTAATAATCATAAATATTACTGGCTTCTGCATTAGTCCTGTGTTTTTGTCTACTGGCTAGTCTTGGAGTAGTCAGCTCTCTATTCACTTACTTCGCTATACCCTAATACTTGTAAATATCGTATAAGTTTATGCTTTTGGAGTTATATAATTTGATATCAGTTGTAAGAATTGCCATTTTAAACTATGGCATACAATTAAATAGAGACAACGAACGAGGTTTTGATTCAAATATGGCCTAAAGGTCATAAAAAACAGTCTGACTAGTGTTCAAGATGATTGTGTTGAAAATGTATATCTCTCGAGAAGCCACATTTTTGTTTCAAGTTACCATGACAATTCGTCAAAATGTTTGTCTTGGTGAACAATGGCCCTCTTGTGCGATCCAACCGTCTAATATTGCGCCTTGTATCATACCTGCTTTCACGTTTTTAGATAAATATGAAATAGAGACCTACATAATGAGTATGAAAGCAATGGAGTCGGTAACATTTCAATCCGGGAACTCCCGAAGAAAAACTGAAACAAACGGAGCAATTGGTGTAATTGCAAGACGACGACGAGAGGGTTTGTGCGGATCGGAGGGGTCAGGCAGAGAGAAACATTGTCAGCTGTTTAAACTTGCGTTCCTGGCAGCACTTCCGGGGCTTATTCTAATATTGCAGAATGCGGTAATTCTAGCTGAGGATGTTCAAGTAAGTATGACAGAAAACAATAAAACCATTTTTAGTTTTTTGTTTCAGAATATCTTATCTTCTCTGATAAACAATACATGTATGTGTTTTATACGACAGAGTCAAGATTTGTTCACACATTACACAACCGATAATCTTCTGAACAACTTCGCCTCAATGGTATCGTGAAAGCGTTGAAATGCAAGTTCAGAGATAGCTCAGATGAGCAAAACTGGTGTGTCCAGTTTACTTTTATGAACATAAGGAACCATGAATCAAATTGCGGTTTTGTATGCGTTGAACCTATAAATATGTTTTGGTTACATACACGAATATCAACTTTTATTGTATGCAAGTTTTAATAATTTCCTTCAGCATCTTAAAGCCGCTCGTTCACAGATTCCGGTGAAAAATATATTTCTCAAAAATGATTTAGTAAAACCTAAAATGAACAAGCAAATTCAGTGAATTTATATCCCTCGCCAAATGAAACAAATAATTGAAAAAGAAAAACTGGAAAGTGTATTGGTTTGTCTGTTTAAGAATTTTAAAATATCACCGCCCCACTAGGGCCACATCTCCGGGGGTATTGTTTTCTTCAAGTTAAAACATAAATAAATTATTTATTGTAACTTAAATAAAATAAGCACTATCAGTTTTAGAGTTTCTGTATAGAATAGTTTTAAAAATCGCTACACATCCTTAAGGGTGTCATTTTAAATTTTTTTTCTAAATTATCAATTCTTAGAAACTACAAAGTTGATTTTTCCAAATATAATCAAATTCTGACAGCCTTTACATAACTGTTCTTTTAATTTTCTGGCACCATCCACCACGGGGTGGGCTAAGACGGGGTGGGGAAGGAGGTAAGCGGTTCCAGACAAATATAATTTTAATGTATTCATATTGAATACTGAATAAAATAACAATTAAAGAGCAATAAATAGATACTAAAGTCAATCTTGACGAAAGTGGCATTATGCTATTGTATTCATGAAGTTCTATCCATTGGTTCCATAGTTATGATACACAATGGACGGACAACGCTAAAACAATATCCATCCGCCTTGGCAGGGGATCAAAAGTAATGGCTAGAATCAACAACAAAAGCAGAAATATACATAGCAATTTGAGAACATATGTTGAAAATGTTAGTGAGCTCGGATGTTCCTCGATGCACGTGTGTTTGTAAGATATTTTTGATTTCATACCACCTTGAATCGTCAAGGATTTCGTACGGAGCCCGTACGAAGACCTAACGCCCTGCATGCCACATGCGGACACTTTCACTGAGTCCCCGAGTCCTATACGAGTAAAAACAAAACAACGTAAGGCTCGCAAGCGTCAACGATGTCCGTACGGACTCCGTGCGATTTTGCAACATTTCTACTGAAAATCTACTTATACGGAGCTCGTAGCGTAGTTGTGATCAGGGCATAACACATTGTATACTCAAGTGAACTTGTAAAATGGGAAAACTCACAATACCGGCGTAGCCCACAATACCGGCGTAGCCGCCGAATACACTGAATCTTAAGCAAGCGTAAAAAAGATAAAGCTCCCAATACCGGCGTAGCCGCTGCTAAAGACCAAGGGAAACAGATTCATGCCATTGAAACCATGAAAATCAATTGAATTTCTTTCCCTTATTTCGTAAATATACAACATAAATTTCTTCAATACATTAATATTTGTGCACAACAATCTGAATAATAAACGTTCAAATACAATTAACAAACTATTTGAAAACTTCCCAGATACTGTCGATAAACCGCACTTTGCCAAAATTCGGGGCAACTATTTTTATATCAAACCACTGATCTGATAAACGCATATCTTTGAAATTAACGTGTAATGCTAACATTCTGAACTTCTAAATCGGTATTGCCGAACATTCCTTTCCCGTTCTTACATTTTACATAATATTTGGTTTAAGTAGGCAATTCTATTCAGTCCTGAACATTACTGTAAAAGAACTATTTTGACGTACTAGTGGCTACAAATTGAGCTTATTTTCACAATGGTATTATTAATATTCCGGATACTCTGTCTTGACCTATTTTACACAGTACTTTGTGCAAAAGATAAAAGATACAACAGGGGAACAAAATACCAAATTTGTAAAAGCGTCTACACTTAAACTTTTGGGGTTCCGAATTTAGAATAAAATAGTTAATTTCGCGTGATGTTCTGAATAAAACAGGTCTTTAGTCAAATTGCCAAATTTATTCTGAAATTATGGACGGCATCGGTCATTATTGACAGAGCAGTGCTCAACAACCATAACCCTATACTGCCATTTTTAAAAAAAATCCCTTTATAGGATTTTCATGTCCGGAGCATAACTGCAAATGTAAAGTATAAAAGGGAATTACTTTAAATTTAATACAGTGATACAACAAAAAAGAGAAAGTGAACATGAACCATATCTCTACCTTGCCTATTTTGTTAATTATCCAACTTTGTAACATTTTCTGGTCCGGAGCATAACTCTAAAAGTACTGGGAAAAGATGTTCAAATTGAATACAGGGAGAGAGGAGATTAAAGCTATTCGCTCACAGTTTCCGTTGAAAAAATAGATTTCTTTAAAATGGTATACTAAAACATAAAATGTAAAAGGTAATGGCTAGAATAAACAACAAAAGTTAAAATTTACACAGCAATTTGGGAAAATATGTTTAAAATGTTGGTGAGCTTGGTTTGACGGCTCCGGAACACTATATGATATATAGGAATTTCAAAAGCGTTTGCAACGGTTTGTAATTTGGTAGCGTATAATTTCAAAATAAAACAAAAATTCTTTACAGGAATTTATACTGGAAACTTTTTATCTGATAAATCGTTCTAAAACATGTTAATTTCGGACAATTCGAAGAACGTGTTTTTTTCCATCAAAATTTGAGAGCGAGCAGCTTTAACGGAACCGAAGTGCCGAAGAACCATAACTCTCACTTGCCTCTCCTTTTAATTATTCCCTTTGTATTATTTTCTTAATACATTTGTATTGCCATATTATTTTATTATTTCCAGTTATTGAATTTGCTCGTCCGGAACATAAAAGGGTTTTCTTGTCCGGAGCATAACTACTTGTAACATCATACAGTGATAGAGCACAATGCGAAAAATTGCAATATACAAGAACCACCACTTAACTTTTATATTAGCTCCTATGTTACATTTTCTTGTCTGGACCATAACTGAAATGTGTTCAAACTGCATACGCTACAATATATGTTCATATTGAAATTCCAAAAGCGTTTGTAACGCTCTATAATTGGGTAGTGTATTATTTCAAACATACTGAAATACTCTACAGGAATTTATACTGGAACATTTCTATTTGATAATTCGTTCTAAAATCGGTTTATTTCAGACAGTTCGGAGAACCTTGATTTTCCACCAAAATTTGATAGTTGATTATTTTTATCACACATTTCATAAGTGAAAATAATACTAACAAATGTAACTCCATTAGCAAAGCGTCAAGCTTATTACTCAATCATGAATATTGTTACAAAATATTATATACGAGTATATGCGAATAAATAATGTTAAATCTAAATGTAACTCTGTATCAGTATACATTAGAAAGGCAAAATGACACTTACAAATATGGAATGCATTTTATAGGTGAACGTATACTGGCAAATGCAATCCCATACCAGCATACATTTCAAATGAAATTGAACTGACAAATGTGACATCTCGCACCATCATATATTGTACAATTGAAATTATACTAACAAATGTAGAATCACGTATCACCATACATTTATTGCTGGAATTTTACTGACAATTTTCAGCTAACGGTCGTACTATACTTCACATTTACTAAAATGAAATTAAGATACACACGTTTATGTGTACATGTATAATACATGCTCTGATTAAAGTCCCATATACTTTTTATGTGTTGTGTGTAACTAAGTTGTTTAATTCATTTCTTTTCAGATTGTGCTGTCAAATCAGATTGTAAAGGAAAATATCCTATTTAGTGTTGAAATAAGCAGAGTTATACACCAAATGCAAATAGAGCGTGGAACAACGGCTTTATATGTGTCATCCGGTGGCGATCCATTTGTGGAACCGAGGCTACTCGCACTTTACAGAGAAACCGATGCTGCCATAACTGCACTCTCGAAATGGATACCTATTTATACAGCTGAAAATTTTCAGTCACGTGAAGAGTTTCATGAACAAATCAAAACATTTCGAGCGAAACTTAATCCCAAAAATGCGACATTACGTCAAGTTACCGATTTTTATACGGTCAAAAATGCAGTTTTTATTCGCATGATTGGTAAGAGTATTAACAAGAAAAAAAGATTCATGTACTGGACAGAACTGACTGCATATCAGATGTTGATATTTAGCAAGGAGCAGGCTGGTATAGAACGGGCACTTGGAAGCACGTATTTTGCCAGAGGTAAGTTTCTGCAGTTTAATTGAAAAAGATAGTGCACTATATGTCTAACATATACTAACCTAAACGTTTGGATTGTTTTTGTACAAATAATGCGCAATTTTGCCGGTGAAATATCTTTCTAGGTAAACTTAGAGTGTCTTGTATTTCTAACAGCCAATGTGCCTCTAAGACATTTATTCAATCCCTTTGCCACACATATATCGGTCTTTGTGTTGATCTCTTTGTCTTCATTTTAGGAAATTTTCCAATAGATGACCTGCTTTGGTTCACTGAGAAAAATGAGTTGGGTATACGTTTTCTTGACCAGTGCATGGAATATTCCTCATACGCGGGATCCCTCGTTGGTGCTTTGTATTCAAACACATTGCTGGCTAAAGACCTCGCAGAAATGAGGAAGACTATCAAGAACAATAGTCTGACGGCTCCGTCTGTAGTGTCCGGAGCCATTTGGTTCGATAATATGACAGAGCTTATGGAGATCTTAAAAGTTGTACAGGATAGAATGGCCGACAACATTGTCAAGGTTAGTTAATTCAGTGAAACTATTTGGCACGAATTACTTTGCATAGTTGTCTTGCAACATGCGTTTAAAACAATTTGTATCTGTAAAAGGTAGTATATTAAACATGTTGAAGGCTGTTTCCTGTATGTATTTGTCACTCTTTCGATTTGGGGTTTCTAGTAGAATTTCAAGGTTAGTGTATGTTCATACGAAAGGTTAATCTGCCCCTGATATATTACAGAAAATGTTATAAAAGCTAATTAATGTATTACTAAACCTGAAGTCTGAGAATGTACAGCGGGTAGAATTTCGTATCAATTTAATCTTTATATAACGTATTTTTCAGCACACAAACGACGAAAATATGGAACTAGAAGAGGAAATGGCGCTAAGTGCAATACAACTGACTATAGCGGTTGTCATTGTGCCTGTAGTGGTATTTCTGTCCAGAAACATCATCAAACGAATGCATAAATTCTCAGCGGAACTCGCAGAAAAGACCTCAGATCTTGAAGATGAACGAAAACGTACTGATGAGCTTTTATTCCAGCTGTTGCCTAAAACCGTTGCCAGGAAGTTAATGAAAGATGGAAACGCCATACCGGAAGCTTTTCAGTCAGTTACAATTATGTTTTCTGATGTTATTGGATTTACAACAATATCAAGGTACAATGCATTGTCTTCTTTTTTAAAAGTGTAATCCATAATCCGGCGATTTGTGAGTTTATCTAAACTATCATAGTTAACAACCCACAGAGGGCTATCAAATGGTACATGTAGCATAAATGCTACCATTTTATTTTTATGACAATCGACATTTAAAATCAGTTTTCATTTTGACAAAGCGGCGAAATCGGGAATATATAATTCTATTTATGGTGAAATTTTATATACTTTTTCGTGGTGTTGAGTTCAAAAATAACCATAATGTCTGCAACTGTACATGAATGCCATTACTCATCTATAAAGTGTTCAATTAACATGTTGTGACAACTGCTGAGCTGTAAATTCCTTTCTTTTTCAAACCAAGTTGACCCTATTTATACAGCTCACAAAATGTTTACCAGGATTGACAGTTTCATTAACGTCTAGCATATAAAATTTTCAACACATAAATATTAATTATGTGTTCAATAAACAAAATGATAAATAAAGGCATTTTAAAGACAAACATACATTGAAAAAAGCCCCGTATTATCAGCATAGACGCCTAATGTAATAAATCACTATCCCTTTAATGAAGGTGTCAATCTTGGTAAAACAATTTGCTTCGTACTCATTATACATGGCAATAGTTCATAGACTTGTTTCTATATTAGTCACATCACGTCGATGGGGGTTGGATTTCTGTCACAGCTGTTTTCAGTCACGATGTCATTAGTATTTCAGTTACAGCAATCCGATGTTTGTTTTCTTTGTTTGTATTTCAGCCACAGCACACCGATGTTTTTGGTATTTTAGTCAACGCACATCCCCAATACATTTATTTTTTATTTTTGTCGCGGCAAATCAGTGTTTATGTTTTTGATTCACAGTAAACAAATGTTATTTTGTATTTCAGTCACAGAGTGCGACAGGTTTTCAGCAATAGAAAATCGAGTTTTTCTGTATTGTAAGTCATATTACAATGACTTTTTTGTTTGTTTTTCAGTAACAACACAACGATAGGTTTTGTTTTTCAGTCACAGCAATACGACTTTTGTTTTTCAGCCACAGCAATACGGATTTCGTTTTTCAGTCATAGCACAACGATTTATATTGTTTTTGAGTAGCGACACATCGATGTTTTTGTTTCAGTCACAGCACACCAATGCAGGTGATAGGCATGCTGAATAAGCTTTATCTAACCATCAACAATCGTCTTGAAAAATATGATGTCTACAAGGTAGAAACAATAGGTAGGTTAGAGATGGTATTCGAGTACTTGATAGATGATTATTCAGGAATATAGCTCAATAAACCATAAAAACGTATGCCATATTTAGTAAACAGATGAAAATGTTGTAAAACGTTTTCTTTTAATTTAATAAACTTACAAACTATAACAAAAGTATTTTGTACGTTATTTGATGTACAAACTTCAGTTCTCTAAAAGGAAAACATGTTTTGAAAACACTTTTTCGGTATACTATTTTATACGGACATATAGAAGAAATATCAAATTCCTTTGAAATTTTACAACGAGGCATATAAGTTTGGTCACAATGCAAATCAAAACTTCGTATTTCGGTCCGTTAAGAGTTTGTCTTTTGATCGAACTAGTGCAAATATAAATCACAGGTTTTTAGTTCCATAGAAAAAATAATGTATAATAAACACATTTACCTTTGTGTCATGTTACAATGTATATCACTTTAGAACTGTAGGTACAACGTACAACCCTTTCTAATTCATAAGGCAACTGTACAGGTCTCTTCTAACATCAGTATCAATTGTGTCTGATACTGTAATTTTTAAAATGGTGAAAGAACATGACGTCATTAGACGTTTAGTCTTCTTGTCTTATATACTCATTATGTATGCGAATTATAGTGTAAAATGGAAATTTCCATATGCTCTAAACAGTTGTATTATACAATTATAGGACACGTGTAGTCTATGATAGAATACAATGATTAGATAAATATAATCAATATACTCAATGACCCTTTTCCTCCCAAACAACAATATATTATAAATTTAGCTATCATGACTACATTGTCCCATTCAAAACCTTCAACGTAGTATGTGTTTTACAATTTTGTGACATGTGAAAGGCAAAACAAACGGTGCAACGGATGTTAAAGGTTTTATTTTGCAGGTGACGGTTACATGGTAGCGTCAGGCCTACCTAACAGGAATGGAGATAGGCACGTAGAAGAGGTAGCCAAACTCTCCTTGGATTTGCTCAAAACAGTTGGTGAGATGGAAATTCCACATTTGAAACAAGAGAAACTGCAGTTGCGAATCGGATTTAACACAGGTGCGTGTATATAAATGATAAAAGTATTAGCTTAAGCTGCAAACCATGTAAACATGAGACAAATAAGTTTGTTCAAGTTTCTATTTAGCGGACTTGAGCACAAAGTGCACATGCTAATTTTTGTGGCCGCTTTGTGTCCAGTGTCCGTGGTCGTCAATAATTGTAATTATCCGACATTTCCTCTGAAACCACTTTGCCAATTTCAACCACACTTCACATGGATATTTTATGGATTTGCCTGTAATTGTATGGCTCCAGTGAACATAATGGCTGTCAGAGCTTGAAATAGACGAATCATTTTCAATGGCTTTCTATCCGTAATCACCGAATTAATCTTAACCGAACGTTAGGGAAGTGCCAATTACTTATGTTGAAAGAACTTGGGTCCGACCCATTTGCTATTGTTTCGTTGTATATATATTCCTACTTAATGTACATTTACATCTTTAACAGCAATAAATTATGTTGTAAGTAACCAAACGTCATAAGATGTTCATTTGATAGTCCTCTTCTAAAATTGCTTCACCATTTACGGTACGTTCCGCTGGCAGGCTACATATTTGCTTTTGGAATTATGTCACACATTTTTTTCTTTGAAGGCCATCTGTCAAGATTGTTTAGATACATGTAGTTTGCATCTTTCAAATACTGTGGCCACCAAGTTTTACCATATGTTAGGAAATGTTACTAGTATTTGCCTGATGGAACACTTATATCATTTTCAGATCTGCATAGTCTGTTTAAATCATGCGCTGATCATGTGTTCTTATTTTGCTTTTTAGAGGCCGATGGAAACTTTTCCAAAATATTGTTGTAAACCAAAAAGTAAAACAAGAAGCCCATAAGGGGCTAATTTTTTAGAATTTTGTCATGAAGGAAAAGTTGTTGCTGCTGTTGGAATTCTCACTCATAACTCATATAGTTTTACTGCATGTGTGAAATGTTGCAACATTTCAGTATGAAGAATCAGTGTCATGGAGGGTTTACATTTATATTGGAATGGACATTTTCTGAATATATGTAGAGACAGAGTTTAATAACATATGCAATATACAATGAACATTCCAAAGATCAAAAGTATTTGTACTTAAGGATTGGACGTACATTTATATTTAGCTCTCATAAAATTCAATGCAGGAAATAAAGGTTTTAATGTAATTAAAATATTTATTCCAGATTTCATAAGTTTATGACGGTTGAAAACTCGAAATACAGAAAAACAGTATGTTTTATCCTTGTATGACAATTCTTGACTACCTAAAACAATAAATAAAAAATGAGATTGGTCAACATCTTACTTAAATCAATTGGCTTGTTGAACTTCAGGCCCCTGTGTTACGGGAGTTGTTGGTACAAGAATGCCTCGATATTGTGTATCTGGTGATACAGTAGATACTGCATCTAAAATGGAAACTACTGGAATGCGTAAGTACCATTCCCTTTATTAAACTTAAGGTACGTAATACAGAGTACCGATGTTTCTTTTCATTTCAAAACTATAACGCCTACCTTTATTCAGCACGCTGTCAATCACAGCTATTCTATCATATTCAGATTGTATTAGCTAAATAATCACCTTGGTGACATATTAAGAAAAAAGAAAGTACAATAATTTGCTTACTTAAAGTTGATACTGTAAAATAATTATATATTACAAAATGGACTTTTACAATGAGAAAAATATATTTTCTTGCGAGCCATTGTCGTCGAATGTCATTGATAACAGTTTACGCTGACTAACATTTTGATAAGCTTGATACTGGGTCATCTGTGATTTTAAAAAAGTCGCTAGAACAAATCATAGACAAGCGTTGCAAACATGTCATATGTGTTGACACAATTTAAAGAGACATTGTCTTACATTAGGTGAAACGGTCAAATTGAAGCTAAACATGACATAGTTGATTAAAAAGGCTTTGAATTATACCAGGTTATAATGAAAGTTGGAAAGCATGTTTATTATCATTATAGTATTGACCAAGTTAGAACCTGGGCAACATAGTTGCCTTTAGCTGGCCAACAAACGTACTGTTATTTCAATTGAGTGATGGAGGATGATCATGGCATTTTTGTAACACTTTTAAACAATTTTCAAATCGCACAAAATGTTCCTAAGTTGTGTTAAGCTGTCGTACGATATTGTACATTTTTACATTTTTAAACTCATTGTCGGGACGATTAAGAAATTCATTTCAAGCTTTACTAGAATAAAGGGTCAATTGAAAGAAAAAGATTACAGCATACTGGATTCAATACTAGACTATAATCATAGATATTGTAAACACAAGTGACCATCATTATTACAGAGCTTGATCAACTTTGTAATGTTTTCTTTAACGTGAGTGAATACTCTGTATGTTTTTATTTAAAACATAAAATGTATCTTGTAGCACTCCGGATACAGATGACAGAGTCTTCAACGTTCATGTTGCGAAAATTGGACGGATATGCCATGACTGAGCGGGGGACTATTGTAGTTAAGGTATTGGAGTCCTATTTAGCATGTAATATTACGCAATTATCTATAAATACATGGGATATTTTCTTGCCCCAAAATATTTCTGATATACTTATGCCAAAGGTGTGTTTGAAAGGACTGATTGTGTTGCCACCGTGCCGCATTTCTCTACAACACACATTCATATCACAACACAAATGAAACGTGTTCATACTCTGATTCGATGATCACTTACTAACACATTGTGACTCGCCTGAAGAAAAACGAGCAGTTTCAGAACAATGAGAACATAGACCTGAATTATCAAAATAAATATAAAGCATACCAAAGCAATATTATAAACGCCCTATACTAAATTTTTCACTTAGAGGACATACAACTTGAAATGGTATCTTGTTCGAATTTAATGACCAAGATCTGTATGTCGCAAACAGTTCAGTTTTATACTTCATGTTTGCATAGACCTTTGTAAAATTCGTCTAATGACTACTGCATATATCTATAGGAAAAGTTTGTACTGTATTTTTGATAATTAGCACTATGTATGGGGTGGATCAAAAAGCTGTGATTTGTCAACAACAGAGAACACGTTCTATCTTCAATAGATAACAGTTATAATTCATGAAGCGCAACAAAGCAAATGATTCATAATTCAAAAGAGACAAAATACTGTTGACTCGAATAATAACGTCATTTCTCGGAGGATACTCATCCCCGAAATCACGTAACTATTCTCGCAAAAAGTATTCTATATGTTACATACATTTAAATAGAAGCTGTGGTAATGTGCACAAATATAGGCGGACAAAAACAAAAATTTAATCACTAATAAACTTCCTCACCCGTGTTATTTGAAAATGTAAACTAGGCTGTAAGTCAAAATGCCATTATTTACTTTTTATAACCGTTTCAGAACCTTAATTAAGTGACTCCTCTTTACGTTTGTTCAAATCCTATTTATCTGATAGGTACCAACGTGTCTGTATGTCTGGTAAGCTATCACAGCCAGGCCTTATACAATCAGGTGTACCACAGGGATCAGTCCTGGGACCTCTACTCTTTTTAAAATGCATAAGATTTAATGACCTACATGTACCAGAAGGTCTTATGAACTTAAAGATGTATTTGCTGATATGTTCGCTGATGATACTTCACTTACTGCTGTAGGCAAAACAACAGTCGTTTCAGACTGCACCAAACAAAGTGCTTCTATGGTGTCAAAGTAACTCTATGTCCCTAAATACTAAAAAGACAAAGTCATTGACAATTCAAGTGACGAATAAATCAAAGACTAACAATACTTTTCAGCTGTTTCTCAGAGATTAACTATTAGAACTGTCAGTTTCTGAAAAAACTTAAGGGGCGCAAGTAGATAAGTCTCTCAACTTGAAAGACCAAGTCAGCATTGTATTGAAAACATTCAATTCAAAGTTATACCTCTTGCAGCGTATAAAGCAATTCCTAAATATACCAGTACGTGAATTGTTTATCAATGCATACATATTACCACAATTTAATTACTGTTGCTCTATAATTGACAACTGCAATACGTAAGAAACTGACACAATAACAAATTTCCAAAAACGAGCAGCGAGAAGTATTCTACATAAAAGTTTTGATGCTCCGTCAGAACAAATTTTCACGTCACTCAATTGACAAAGTAAAGTACAAACAGGTTATTCTGGTTTACAAATCTGTAACAATATTTGTCCAATTTTTTCAAGACCAAGTTTACATATGCACATGACATAAAGAAAGTGTCGCTCATGTCACAAGACTCCAAGAGTGTTTCAGAAAAAGTCTAGAATATACCAAAATATAGAATGAACTCCCAATCGATGTTCGTACGGCAAAATCCTTAAAAAAATTCAAACACAAATAAATAGCATGCTGGAAGGTTCACGGGGTCTGAACAAAAATTTTGTAAAGACATACTAACTTACAGACTATTGTTAATATTTTCCTTTCTGTGTTCAATGTTCAAGTGTATTTAATGTCTGTTATTATTTCAATTTGATGTATCTTCTTGTCGTTTTAATGTGATTTACTCTATGCTTCATATGAAAAGTTTGTATCTCTTTTCTGTTCATTTTGTAAAATGTTTTTGTTCATGTACTTGATTCTGTAAATATTGAATGTAAAAATGTTGAGGCTCATATGGTACATGTAGACTGCTTGGGCAAATATGAAGCATCGTTAAATGAAAACATTCTTATTCTTCTTCTTATTTTAAGTTAATTAAAAGACTGAAGATATGAAATTCGTGGGACGGAGAGTAGCAGTTCATACAGCAGTATGTGCAATGCACATTACAGAAAGTTAATACATTTTCCATTACTTTTTTCTCCTGACTATATTTACTGTTACAGCGATTTTTCATTTACGTTTTAGAAATTGGACAATTACATTTATTCAGGCACACCTCAATTTGCATAGAAAATGAACACAGGTTAATTTTGTTAATTTGATTTTGGTCAAATGTTTAAAGGCACC
>JAUMHA010411978.1:0-10723 GCA_032359765.1 Saxidomus gigantea
GCATGACACTCCGTCTCATGGTGGTGAACATTTGTGCCAAGTAACATCAAAATCCCTCCATGCATGAAAAAGATATGGTCCGGACAAACAGACGGACGCACACACGGACGCACGCACACACATACACCGAACCGCCCAAAGTGACAACTATATCGAGCTCACCGCAAGCAGGCTCGACAAAAATGTAATGATATATAGTAGTCATATGCAATAAGAATCTGTTTACCATATCTCATAAAAATATGAAGACATTTGCAAATTTATTTCAATAAAATCAGATCTGAAAGTTAGTCAACACTGCTCAGACCAGCCATTTTTCCATTTCAAAACTATAAGCAGATCATATACTTTGAACATAACTTTTATCAAGAAGTTCTTATAGGTCAGCTATATCTCCATAAAAACAGGAAGAAAACAATACAACAGTCACTTGGGGGAAGAAAATTAGTTGAAATAATGTTTTTGACCACAGATCTACATCTCAACTTAAAAGAGTAAAAAAGTAATAAGAAAAAGGCCTCAAAGTTACCCTGGAAATATCAACCCAATTTTTAAACTGTCTCTATCAGCACATTTTCTTCCAATCTGAAGAAAGCTTAAATGGTATGGTTCACAACCCAGGTATAAATAATTATCCAAAATATTGCAATTAAAAATTACTGCATAGTCACTGAAACAGGGCCGTCACCGAAACAGGGCCACCTACGATAAATAAGCTGACGTCACAAGGCACAATTTGATGTCAGAGTAGTCTCTTACAGGTCCGTGCGTCAAAACCGTTCCAATGGTGTTCATTCTTTACTAAACAATTTGGATTTTTAATGCGGAATAATTATAACTGAGCATCAGAACGACAAAGAGTTGTTTATGTAATTAGATGATAACAAGACAGGACTGAAAGAGGAATATTACTTCGATTCTAGCATGCCCAGACACCAATAAAAATAAGTTATTCAAATTCCCTAACTCCATCACTAGAGGTAATTCACAAAAAATGTTATACATGAGGCCTTACAAGTGCTTTCAACTCGGTTTGCAGTAAGTTTTTAATGAGTGATGTTCAGAACTGAAGTGGTTATTAACAGTTAAACTGTGAACATTATTCCATAAATTCAGTATAAAAAGTATGAAAAATCGGGAAAACATCAAAGGCCACAGAAACCATTGGTTTAATGTGCTATAATACGCACATAATAGGCCTACGTCAGTATGAATAAATTACTAAAAGGAGAATAAATGCATTTTTCCACGTGGATATCTATTTATAATAAAACATAACTTTTCTGCTCTTTATATACACTCAACCACTTTTCTTAGTATACACCTACAAGAAATCTTGTTTATTCAATTTTCAAGATATTTTGATGAATATTTCAAAGTCATAAGATCAAAGATTGATACATGTATTTAACATTCCATCAGAGTTATAAAGATAGTACCAAACTCATTGGTCCTCAGCGCTGTATACACAATAGCCCCAATATTCAAAAGTAACAAAAACATTAAAATTACCAGACTGTCATCAATCTGCGTGTAACACCGACAACAAGTTATGATTCACTTAAATAAAATTAGCAGACATGTTTGATCATTCAAATCCTTTAAGAAGATGTTCTTGGGCAGATGTAAAGTGTAAAAAGGAATTTTGAGACTTTTGCCTGTTTTTCATCCTCCAATTCATTTCGATCGGATGAAAATTTGATGGAAAATGAGCACCCTAATGTTTTTTCAATTCAGTTGTGGCTTGGACGTAAATGTCTGCAAGAATTGGTATTTGGTACTTCTCATTAATCTCTAATGGTCAGTTTTTAGGTGTGAAAACGTCACTTTGGAGAAAATACAGCACTGTATTGAACCAATTGACGAGGTTTGTTGGATAAATGCATGGGAAAGTAAATTCTTATAAAGTTAGACAGATCAACTCCGTCAATGTCCTACAAAACATTCGAGGAAGTTATTCTTTATATCACATTTGAAACTCACTTCCTATTAAGCGCAGAATTTTAATGTTTTTATACAAACACCGTTTTTTAAAGTCCTAACTGTCAACCTCCGACTTTAAAAACTTACCATTGCAAATTTCAGTTTTTCCATTGTCGAACATGTAGTTGAAGACCTCGATTATACAGTTATTTAAACTAACAATTTGTGTCATGATGACCTGAACATGTCAATTTGACATCAGCTGACACCCGTTTCAAATCTTGCTGTATGTTCATGAATATATTTATTTTGATTGAAGATGTAGTCATATCCAAAAGATCTTTGCCCCGTCGTACAAGTGTGTCCTTGTTCTAATATGGTTTCAGTTTATATAATATTGGAGTAATTTTTTATCCAAGTTTACCATGACAAAGTTTTGCTGTCAAGGGCAACAACTCTTACAACTCCAGTATGCAATCAGATGCACAACTTTTGAGACTATTTTTGAAAATTTTATTGATTTAAGGTCATATTCTGTTGCACAATGCTCACCTCAAAAGCTGAAAATGGACACTCTCTTCCTGCTAAGTGCCATAAATCTGTTCTTACCAGATATAATAAACCATGAAAATCTTTAATTAAAATTTCCATGCTGCAGTCGAAATATTTGTGGATTTCGCAAAATTCTCTGGAATAGAGATATATTATAATAATTTTTAAGGTCTCAGTCTCGACAGACATAAACACATATACACAAGGCCAACCACACATCTAAATGGCTTCTCACTTTACTCTCCCTGCCCCCAAATAACTATGCACGCACTCACCCATGGACGGACCTGGGAAACACTTATTGACTATGTAATATGCAAAAGAACAACTAGCAAATTTACATGAAATAAATCTTTAATTGAAATCATATCAAAAACGATGCATACATTAGTATGGCAGGTGGCAACATTTAAATAAAAACAATCAAATTATTACATCTACAACTTGATATCACATCTACAACAAAATGTCAATGAAACATTGATTCACAGAAATGGCAGACACTGCATAAAGTTTTCATTGCTCACGGTAGATTCTTCACTGTTTATGGTTGATTCTTCACTGTTCATTGTTGACACTTCACTATACTTCAATCTTCAGTGTACTTTGTAACTTCATCACTGTTCATGATAGATTCTTCACTGTTCATACAATTGTACATATAACACTAAATTCTTCAATAAACATGGTAAAATAATTTTAGGCCAAATTAAGAAATTAATGTATTTACAAGCAGATTTAAAGTTGCAATATGGACAAAAAATCAAGAACAACCAGTATCCTGATTGAAACCCTCTTTTCAACATTCTTATTTTCAAGGCCATATATACTTCTTTTTTTCCCCCTACAAATCTGAGCATTTTTTAACCCATTTCTGTGAATCATCGCTATACATTTTGTTTACTATAGTAGCTACATCTAGAACTAGTGCAGAACAGAACTGGCTAAATGGAAGCAAGTTTGACAAGGATCTGATATTATGACCACAAAGCCTGTGTTCAAACCACTAAAATAAGATCAGTCATGGAGTAAATGACAAGTTTACATTGTCATGTATAGATAATTAAATAAAAGATCAGGTTTAGAACTTTACGGATAATTAAATAAATCAGCTCACGAAATATCTTTATTTTATTTTACAACAAAAGTATGCTGTAAGTTAAGATGGCTGTAGGTGCTTGCAGATATGTATATCTAAACCCAGCCCTGCTAAATTTAATAAAAAGACTTGTTTATCATTTCAATATGGACACTACCATAAACAGTTCAAAAGAGTGTTCATTGAAAATTTACAAAATGAATAGACAGCAGTGCAGATCATGATCAGACCATATTGACACTGATTGCTAAGGCAAAACAGCTGACTGCTAGCCGGGCAAGAGCTAAATTAAAAGCTTTTTGAAGGTACAGGAATGAAAGACTGTTTCAACAAGGCATTAAAAGCAAGATTCCACCAGATGTTTCTAAAACTAGCCAAAAAAAAGAAGGAAGAACTGTGTACAGGGCGATGCTAACAAGGGAAGCTTGTTCGGTTTTGTAATGTAATCTAGTCAGTTACCAAGACCATCTCACTAACTGAATACAAGTGAATATGTCTATAGGCACAAACTTGAGCCAGGCAAGATACAAAGAACAATATAATTTACGAAATTAAAGTGTCATGGAAACCAGGGCATAATTTTGATTCAAACATCTTCAGCTGTTTTATATTTGTAACTTTTTTAAATTAACCTGCTTTGCATGCACGACTCATAACATACAAGTTACTGTAATTGGGTTTAAAAAGTGATATTGCTCTATCAACATCATTGTGTGCCAGGTACCAGTTGATACACATGTACAATACCTATGATACCAATGTCAGTTTGTTCAAAACTTTTAATTTTAATATTCTGATGTTGTCTTGGTCCTCTTTCATAAAAAATGGCTGTACTTCAATTACTTTTCATGTAAACCTGTTGTTTTATGCAAAGCTATAACAAATACTATGAAACTAGAACAAACATAACAGAGTGACAGGATACTAGTAGCAGTATATTGATAATTGAAACAAACGAATACTGCAATAAAAAGCAACAACTTCCTAGAATGAGCATTAACATGTGATTGGTTTGGCACAAAACTATTGTAAAGACACACAAGAGAGAGAGAGGATACAATATGTCTGCACCAAACCATCAATTTTGTTTGAATACAATACATTAAGCACTTAAGTTTACATAGACATTGAGGCAGCCATTGCCAGGAAAGACAAGTTTTTATTCTACCCTAATTTACCAGAAAAAAGACGAAATCGGAAAACACGTAACTCAATGACTGGCAGCTACTGTAACAGTGTTTTATCTTATATATAGCCATACAGTTAAATCCAGATGTGGTCAACATTACAGTTTAAAAATGAACTGATTTTTTAATGAACAAAGCATTAGACCATTTTAGTCACTAGGCCATTTTTTTCTCTCAAAAATTGTCAAGACTAAAATATGACATATACTGGTAAGTATAAAAAATAGTGTTTTTCCCCCATTACTTTAACATATTTCATGCAGATATGTGATTATACAAATTGAAATATCATAAACAGTACAGGTGATAGAGTTTACATACAATGTACACAAGATTATACATCACAATATTACAAACATATGTTGAAATATGTAAGTTTAAATGCTGAACAATACACGGGTGATTTCTGACTAGGCAAATACCATGTACTGATGGTTTTCACAAACTAACACAAAGGGTTAAAGAATGTAACTTAGACCTGATCCTTCAATGATTTTGTCTGAACTAAAAATGTTTGTTTTTTTAACATATTGTCTCCAAACATAACCATTTAATGCTTAAAAATTTAGCCATTGAGGGGCAATAATTCTTAAATTCATTATCCATTGAGGGGCAATAACTCTTAAAATCATTATCCATTGAGGGGCATAACTCTGGCAATTATCATGCAGCAGAAATAACTTTTACATCTGCTATAACATAGTGTTCTTATTGAATTCCAGTCTACAATCTGTGTAACTAAAATCATTCACAACATCGACAAGTGTACAGATTTTCTTCAGTTCTGATAATTCCGACCTAGTTTTACCAAAATTCAAACAGAAGTTTGGCCAGACTGACTCAGACCAATTTGTGATCATTTCCAACAAAACAACAGCTAATAGGAAAGGATGGGGCTTCTGGGTGACACTGATGAGAAGTTTTCTTTCTTTAACCCTTTGTCTTGTACATACAATCACATAATACTTTTCTGACTGACTACCATTGATCAACAAATGACACAAACTATTATATAGATTGGCAAAAGCGACAAAGGCAAGAGCATACGACTATGAAAGAGAGACACTTATTCAAATACAAGTTGGAAAAATAACAACTTGTATGTCTTCCATTGTAATTCAAATGTAAAAATGATTGTGACTCTTATTTGATTTATTGGTAGTGTTTTACTCACTTCTGTTTAAAATTTTCGGGAGAAATTTTTAGGGTCCAGGTAAGGTGCATATATTACAAAGATAACTGGACCGAATGCACTTTTAACCGTCATGAAGAAGTGAAGCATTCAAAGAAAATGTTTGTTGACGGGCACAATCATGTCCTTCTAACGGGAGCTGAAGTGAAACCATATGTATAATAAGTGAACAAGTGTTTTATTACCTTTTCTCTGCCGTCAAAAATTGAAGAGCAGAGAAGTCATTAAAGCAAGAGGGTTATGATCAATATATTGCTTGACCAGCTATCATATTAGCTAAAAATTCAGCAGTCGACAAATTTAACAGAAAACAAGAGAAATCGTTCATTTTAAACTTAAGTCATTCATTGCATCCAATGAGCTATTTAACATTTATTGCATATGAACAGTATCAAAATAACAAGAATATACAGGGCAAATTTGTAACAATAATAAATAAAAAAAAATGCATTAAGTTTGTAAGCACTGGAATTCTATTTGTTCTAAGTGGCAAGCAAATACATGTATACATAAGAATAACGTTAAAAACAGTACCAGACGAGTTACATTTCCCTAAAATGGTTTCCAAATGGGTCGTTAATGTTGAAAAAAACCGCAATACTTGTCTAAGTTCTATCTCTGAATACATATTGTTTTGTATGAGAAAAAAGTGTCAATAACAAAACTCAATGCACCAGACAGATCTTTGTAGATCAAACAATAAATAAATAAATAAGTTTTAGGTACTTTTATAGATAACTTTATAAATAACTCAGGCCATGCAATGATACACGATGGTATATTTGAAGTAATGTATAACTTAAGGATACAAAATACATCTCTTGAGACAGATATATATAATTCTAGCTTTTAAACAATATTTACATCAATTTATCACAAAAATAGAATTCATATTTAGTGTTCCTTAACCTTATTGTAGCAGTGATCCTAAAAATTTAGTTGTCCTTTGCCTTATTGTTACAGTTTATTAAACTGATGACCATGGTACAGATACTTTTTTAAGCTAAAGGACAGGGTAAAATGTATTGCCAAAATGATTCTTTTTATGCTTCCTGCTTACACACCTCTGTTTTAAACAAAGACTTTTTTGTTGAATGAAATTAACAATTAATTATATAAATCCAATTTCATAGGTAAGCACAGCAAAATCACTGAAAAGGAAAACTGAAATATTGCTTTGTGGTCCAGCACCTTCTTTTTTTCAACACTATGGTTTGCATGTATGTTGCCCATACAATGTGTAAATAAACAGCCAGAAATTTTAGAATTCCTCAAGTAACGTACTCACCTATTTATCTAAGTAATACACAATTTATTCTATGCAGTCAAAGCTACCACATTATAATGCTAGATCCCTACATTTTTATGTATACAAGATTCTTTAACTATTGCACACATACAGGATTTCTATAGATTATGATTACCTCCCTTAGAAATCTATACATGTGAATTACCTCCCTTGAAACAGCAAAAAGTCCATTAACTTAACATTGAATCATACACATATATTTTTTTATAAAAACAAAGTTTTGTAAACTGGACGGTTCATCATTTTAAAACTCTTTGACATGCTGATATGTTTATTCACTCTTGAAGGCTTTGAAAATGTTGGAAAACCTGGTGACTTCTATGTAGGAAGAATACTGTCGCTTTTGAATCTTCCAACAGACTCGGGAATTTGCCTGTGAGCTTAAAGCCTTGAAAAGCAACTGTTGTGCTAACTCTGTTTGGGTTTCGTGCACAGAACTGATGACTCAGCAGTTTTAACTATGAAGAAGTCACATGGTATTCCCACAATGCAACATGGGAGAGGTTTGAAGAATAGTCATTATGCCAAACGTAACTCCATTTAACACTTAGAGATAACATCTTATGAAAGACACACTTTACATGGTTAACAAACTACATGACTTAAATCCTTCAACTTATGAGCAAAAATGGTAAAATCTTTAGGCATATTCATAATGTGAGTAAAACATATACCATATAACATATTCTACAATAAATGGCACTTAAATAGCTTTTCCGAAACCAACGTTATGTATGCTAAGACAAAATATTACTATGAAATATGAAACAGTATGGTAGGGATTTATAACCACATGAACAATTAACTGTTGAATGGTACAGCAGGTGTTTTTTAAACTACATGTATTGCCATGACAAATAAAACTAACAAACTTGGATGACCTTCACCACTAGTAACTAATAAACAAGTCTTTTCGACAGCTCAACCATTCTAACACAGTGGGAGCACATCAGTGGCTGTCACATATTTCAGCTACAGGTGTCACAATGGATCAGTTTCACACGAGTGTCACAATGAATTCAAAATTTCTGACTGGAGATTGCACTAACTTCCTCAGGGGTGAGACCATTCTTCAGTGTCCGCCTCACTGAAACAAAAAATAAACATGTAATTCATTTAATGATTCTTGAATTAAACAGTGCAATCCTTTATTATTACAATGTACTAGAATCTATGTTTTTTTGCAAAATCACCAATTTTAAGATCCAGTATAAATTGTTTTTCCTTTCTGACGCAGGAAAATCTTATCAGTATAGAGGCAGAATGAAATTTCTTAGCACTTTATCATTAATTAAGAACAACCCACAAAATGAAATTGCTGTTTCTGTTTATTTTCCCAGCCTCCTACATAGCCACTGATGACATGAAATACTGTATCCGCTATCCTTTTAATAACTGGTGATTCTGCAAACAAGACCTTAATTTTGATTAATACAATGAAATACCAAATACCACAGGTTTCTACAAGGAATCTATATTTAGAAACATATACATGTACTTAAAATTTCATTTTCAAGATACAAAACTTCAGTCCACATATTTAACTTTTCAACACTGAGACAAAATTTGAAATTTTTAGATGCAATAATTTCTTTAATTTGTTCTTTTGTGAAAACTGTTAAAAGGGTTTTGGGAGTATAATATTCAAAACTGAAAGTAATAAGTTAGTTATACATCAGACAGGAGTGGGGGAAAAATATTTGTTACACAGAAAAATAATACCCGCAGCTGAAAAAAATCATTTAACAATATAAGAAATATCTGAAACAAAAATTTGAAGCAGAGCAAAATCATTTTTTCAGCCCAATCAGATAATTGTGCATAATCCTGCAAACATTTATATAAAAAAATGCTAACTAGTATTAATATTTCAATATTTGAACTTCAAATGCAAACTTTCCAAATTTTGTAGCAAACAAATGCAATAAGATTGCTAAAACAAACTTGTAACTTGTTAAATGAAGAAGATAACAAAATGTAAACTTGTCGAATAAGGAATTATGTCTGTTTATTAAAGGTGTCTCCTACAGAGATACTGCTGCCCCAAGGAAACACTGGTTGTAAAGATATGCTTGATTATAACACATGTACATCATACAAGTTTCCTTATATACTCTGTGAGAACCTGTTTAC
Organism: Saxidomus gigantea; assembly: GCA_032359765.1. NCBI lineage: Eukaryota > Metazoa > Mollusca > Bivalvia > Venerida > Veneridae > Saxidomus > Saxidomus gigantea. The sequence goes on from JAUMHA010411978.1 coordinate 9,396, forward strand.
ATGTATATTAAACATGGAATATCCACCTTGGTACAAGCAGAAATGTGTAACGAGTCAAACAGCCATTACTTTACTACCATAGCAACCATCATGTGATGTTTGAGTTTTAAAAAAACCAACTGATTCTGGAGTTATTGCCCCCATCACCACTTACATTGTTAAGACTACTGTGACCTTGGTCTTAGAAATGTGAAGGGGCGCTTCACTTATGAACAGCAACTATGATGCAATAATTGAAGAATTATTCCCTGGAAACCATTCAGTCTACAGACAGACAGAACAACCAACCTATATCAGCAAAACTATCCAGGTACCCTTCCTTTGTAAGGTAACATATAAATAAAATAATGCCATGTCATGTCATGCAAAGATAACTCATTCTGTAAAGATTTTCTTGGTGCTAAAATTCTCAATCTGGCTCTGAAAAATGCATTCACAAAAAAAAACTGCACAAGCAAAAAAAGCTCTATAATCTAATTATGCAGCTGTGTAGCATTGGTTTAGCGACTTACTCCTAGAATTATTAGGTAGTTATGTATCTGTCTATCGAAAAGAACTCACGCCTCACTGAAAAAGCCACAATTCATATAGTCTGTGTTAGAAAATTTATTTGCTTGCAACTTGGGAGTGACTCCTCCTCATGATAAAATGAATGTCCAAGATAATAATGAACAGTTGTGCAACCCAAACCCTACCAGTCTGTTTAAAATGAATGCAGAAATACAAATGGAATACTTTGTCTTACCGTTGTGAGAAACTTTATGTTTATTTGCGTTTATGAATGCTCCATGCATTTTAGAGGCAGCAGGATTTTTCGATGGGTAACACTGAATAATACTAACTTCAATGTGTAATGCTATGATAAAAACTGCTTCTCTCTTTTTGTTTGCAGTTTTCCTATCTGTTGTCTTTTGTATCTGCTTAGCATTTCTAAGTACAATTTTCCTTATATCACTTGAACAAATGCGCATCTTCCTGCACAGTCCTGCAAAAACCTGTTACTCTAATATCATTTTATATATCTAAGGTAAAGCTAAAACTGTTTTTTCTTCTGTCTGAAACAGCATCTGTCGTTAATCTGGTGGCTTTTTCTGGACTTCAAATAAAGCTTTTGTCACAAACTGTGAACACAGCACACATTTTTTTCTGTAGTTTTTCACCATATGTTAGGCTACCCAAAATAACACATCACCACCAAAAAACTTTTAATAAAGTGTTATCAGTTATCAACCCATTTCTGTTCACCGTATATTCCAAGCCTCTGCAAATTACAGCGTAAAACACAACTAAACTATTTGAAGTGCAACAAAAAATCTTTGACCGAGTGT
>JAUMHA010411989.1:0-10723 GCA_032359765.1 Saxidomus gigantea
CAGAACGGACCCCTGCTTGGATTCGAACCTTCGACCTCCCGCTCCCAAGGCGGATGCCTAAACCACTAGACCAAGGGAGACGGTTATATATCAGAATGTTTTAATGTTCTTATCCTAAACATTATAGTCCATCGCCTCAACCCTGGCTTGATTGTCTGACAATATATAAATTATTGAAGCTACAGGTATGCCTTTCACAGTTTCTTTCTCTTTCAATAGGTAATCCTGCTTGTATAACTCATCAATTTGTTCATAAAGTTCTGTAAATAAAACTAGTCTGCGAAGTAACAAAATTGAATACCATGAAAAGTAGTGATTGTTTGCGAAATAATAAAATGGAAAGTCGAAATCGTTTGCAAAATAATGATATCGAATAAAATGGAAGGTAGAAATAGGTTGCAAAATAAGAAAATGGAAAGTAGAAATAGTTTGCATAATGATAAAATGGAAAGCAGAAAAAGTGTATACTTTATTAATTACTTGCGTTTGCTTTTCATGAATACTTGCTATTCTTTTTTGCAAGACGCTTTAAAAACTGCTCTTGTTCGTGTTAAAGTCATGATTTTAATATTTGAAGAATAACTTCTCGTACAATAACATGTTTGAGTGACGAGCTTTAAAGAAGCCGTCAAGACCCCTTTACAATAGTTCTACACACTATTATTATCATCAATGTGGCCATTTTGCTTCTATAAATATTTCCAGTTATGAAATTTGAAAAAAATATTAACTAAATGTCTCGACATACGTCAACAAAAAAAATCAAAACATTATGTTAGATTTTTACATAGCAATTACAAAATATGAAATGGCTATTCTTAGTGTCGAAACTTTAATCCTTAAGCTGTTAACATGAGTGAAACGTTATTACAGTCTTAAATCTCGCTAAATGGTTTCATTAAAAGAGATTTACGTTCAATTACAATTTGGCATGTTGTCAGTTAAGGATAAAAGTTTGTCGATATAGACACTTAAGCGTCAAAATTTCTTCCGAAAAAGAATTTATAATTTACGAAAATTACTCCTAAAATTACCACGGTAAAATACCTAATATTGATAATACTGTATACTCTGTTTTATAGATTTAATTACACTTAAAGAGATTATTCTTTTGAGTTTTTGTTCGGCTTTGGGGTAATGCGTTTTGTATTGGTATAAGTGGCAAATGGCTTTTGTTTACGGTCTGAGTACTTTTAAATCAATGCTTACTCAATCAAATATCAAACTGATTAAACGAGCGCATTTTGCAATGACCAACACTGTCTATAATAAAAGATAATTTTACTTTTGATTTATTCTAGCATGGTTGTGTAACCTACTACTTTGCAATGATTGCACGCATACCAAATGTTCCGTGGATTTATTTGTTTCCGTTTTAATTCATAGCATTGATTACCATAAACAAGCAAAAGGCCAATAAATAACTTCAATGTTCAATATGTTATATCAGTTTTTCATACAACGGAATTAACAACGCTGCATAAAAACGAAACTCTAGCATCAGTTTAAGCTTCGGAACATGAATTTGACATCAACATGATTAGTGATCTTCTGATTGCGGATCGAATCATGTTTACATCATATTATTAAGGTCATTTCGAAACCAAATGCTTAATCTATGGAACGCTGTATTAAACTATTTGCAGTTCGTATTAGTACATATTTGAAATGTACAAATGAATAAAGCGATGATTTTGTACAAAGAAAAACAAAGACCAAATCTTTGCTTTTTGTAAATTCTTTGCCATGTAAGGCAAATGTGGATATGTTTTGAACTCCTCAGTCAAATATTTTTCTGAGCTTGTGATGCTTTATTCTGTATGATTTACTGTACCAAATTCTGTATTTGTTGTCTTTTATCGAGTAATTAATATAGTGACTCTTGTTTCAAGATGACTAGATAATAATTAAAATATAACTTTTAAAATAAACAAAATGTATGTTATCATACTTTTCTCATAAGTTTATGTCTAATATCAGCTGGAAAAATGCAAATAAACACTGGTTGCTAGATAATATAGTATCAATTGCATGTTTCATCCGTTTGAAAATTAACACCATGTAACGTGAACATTAACAAATATAAAAATAATAGCAACATGATTTTGATAAACGACTTATAAAGGACAATTAAGAAAGGTTTTTAATATAGTACCCTAACACAGCAAGCTTAAAAATTTTCGCGTTCAGTTTCTCTATGGCCTCTTGGTAATTATTATACGAAATAAACACAATTTTAGGCACAAACAGTTATAGTTACCTTATAATAAGAGATTTACCTGCAACTCACGGGAAAAGGGAAACTACGAAAAGGGTGCATTATATGAAACGAAATAAGATAAGATGTACAGTAAAATCAAGAAAATCGAAGGAAAACCATTACACTGCCAAATCTGGATGCAAATTTTGAGATAGTATTTAGGATAAATTTAATATTCATGAACAGGGTTCGTATTGCTCAAATTATCAATATAAGAAGTTCCAGTAAATATATTACTTGATCAAAATGGTCTCCGTATGAAATCATAAACATCTGCAAACCCGATAAAGATATACTTAGTCATATGTTAGTATCAGAGCAGTAACATAACGTAACATCTTAGAGCATGATGGATGTGTTGGAAAGAATAGTCTAAGAATATCTTCTATAAGTATATTTTTATATCGGGATTCCCGGTGCAGACAAAATCAAAGTCAAATGGTAAGTTGCAGGTTGAAGGCTCTCTACTTGTTTCATGCGTTGCAATCTTATTTAACTAATCACCTGCCATCAAGAGTTGCAAAAATCTAGAGAATCTAAGCGCTCTTTGCAGATCAGATGCTTGGTGCAAATCCGGTTTCTGAATCACAGTTTTCTATAAATAACCCTATTATATGTTATTGCGCTTGTAAAGTTCATTGTTATTATCTCTACAAAATGCATGTTGACACAGTGAAAATAAATAAAGATATGACAATTTTTTTCATCGTATATTCCATTTCATCTGGTGTATATTTCTCTTGTCCTAAAATCACCTAAGTTAATATCAGATGCAAAATGCTTTAAAGAATGATGACAACAAAATTACACTACAACAATTGGTAAGTTACTGTCTATAAACTTATACTGATTAAGGAGTAGAAACACATTTGTAACAAAAAATGCTTGTGTGTAGCGAATGTTTTATCTAAAAGTAACGTAGACATTTAACGTTGGCAACTGGTTATTCAGTTTATTCGGGTTTTTGCATAAGCATTCATCCAGACGACACATAACTCATCTGTATCAGACAGTAAATGATTTGTTCACAGTATATAGATCAGACTGCATCATATATTATTCAATCACAGGTCAATCGGGTCCTAAAAGTATAGTTATAAATATTCATATGAATTTTATCGATAGATCTTCTGGTGTGCGGCTTTGAGTTGAAAGTACTAAAAATTTTGTTTCTCAACTGAAATTTATCTTATGATAGGATTGATATAAGGCTGGTTGTGTTCCCATACCAAGCAAGCATGCTTGTCCCAACCTTTGAATGAATGAATTAGGAAGACTTTCTCTACCATCAGGAGAAAATAGTCTAAACAAGGTACAAGCAAACTATACAGGTCAAAGTTCAGAAAATGCTAAAACCCCTGTAGAGTTAAAGGGTTGCTTTTTTCCCCAAAGCATGAGAGAGCTGCATAGTCAGAAACAAAACTTAGCGTATTCCAATATTTGGCAAAGCTACAATAGTAACAATAGAAGCACCAGCTTTTAGAATATCTGCATAAACATCTCCCTGTAGGTTGCGCTTGGCATCAGCTGAAGTTTTATCCACAAAACATATCACAAAGTGTATACTTTTCTAGCTATGTTCAAAAAGTATGTAAACCTGTGTATCTTAAGAAAAGTCTTTTCACTCTTTATAAAAATAAAATAAACCAAATGATCATGTTCATAACTACAAAAAGAAATATGTCACAACATGTATAATTGTTGATAAGTTACATTTATGGCATTTTATAGATTGCAACCGTGTCACATATTTCAGATCATAGTAGATATTAAGAACGTGTTACACGGTTCTCTCGGGCAGGGAATAATGAATCAAATACAAGAAATCCAAATCTGTAAGCCTCGTTTAATAGTAGGTAAGACATTATATTACATTTAATGTCCAATTTATCTTTTGTAAGTATGAGCATCATCATTCTTTATGTTTTATTTGTTTTGAAAATGAACAGACCTTAAAAACATGGCAAATAAAACTCACGTTTAGGTAAGACGTTGCCATAATCTGACATTCAGTGTTGTAATAGGAATTTAAAACCCTTTCGCAATACAACCCCTGTTTACGATGCGATTAAAATATACATGGAAACATGTCTCACAGAAGTACGGGCATGTTGCGGAAACTCAAGTAAAAACATCTACGTCAGGAAGTGATTCTACGGAAATATTGTAAGATTTATGTAAAAACTGATGGAATATGTGTGACAAGGCTTTCACTTTTTTTTGTGTCGTATATTCTCGTTATTTGAAATACACGTTTCCTTCTGCGAATACTTCCTGGTTTTATTTCCTTATTTTATACATATCGTGTATCTAGGCACGTTTTCGCCTTCGTGTGTACACGTATTATTGTTCCAGAGTTGTTCTTGACTTGTGTATATTTTGTTCTGTGCTACTAGATGGTCTATCTTTAATTGTAAAATAGTTTAGTGGATAGGGTTAAAAGCTATTAATTACTCTACCCTTTTTACACACACCTATTTCAGCTGCATCTTTTCTTGAAAAAAATGTGCATAATTCCACTTTAATATGCATAACATTTTCAAAGAAAGAATATTTTGATATGAGGGAAGTCATAAAAAAACTTAGAAATACCTCTCACACTTTTTAAGAGGCATGATCCACTGAAACACTTAAAGCATTTTATTCAAAGCAATTAAAGACATGCAGATATAAGGGGCGTTCAGAGTTAAATCCTCTTTTGAACACTTCATTTAATATAGACTGCTTATTAGGCTATAGTTTGAAGCATTTTGAGATTCTAATCTTTTTGCTGTTCGGGAAGCTGATTATTCATAATATTCCGCATCCTAATGTTATGATACACACGCGAACATAAGAATTCCATCAATGAAATAACTCACAAGATTACATGACAAGACAGGATTTATCGTTTTAGATAAAAGTCATTTAATGGAAACCAGCTTGCCTACACTTTTTCTAGGTTTTACCGTTTAATGTTTTATATATCGTTCTCTGTAGTCATTTATTAGACAGTACTGATTACGGAAGATTGACAAAACAACATTTCTTGCAAACACAGTTGTATCATAGTAAATCACTTTGGGAACGGGTACTTTGATGTTCCGAGTATTGTCTGAAGCGACTTTTAAAAAAATCTGACAGGTATGTCCGGTGTGGAACTTACGACGTGCATTTTACCTTAATTTATCGTGCAGTTGTACTGTCAATTTACAGATGTGATTCTCTAAACCCAATGTTTAGAATATTTTTTGAATTTATATCAAGAGTGATAGTGCCTATGATACAAACTTAGTACCATAAAAAGCCATGAGTATTCACTAAAAGTATTCAAAATGAACATTAACGACCTCTGGTACAGTACTCTGTGGGCTTAAGGCTTAAGATTTCAAAAATAATAATGATGAAGCATGTGTTGTTAAAACATCGGTTTTTCTTTAAATAGTTCTCTCCTTTTTGTGGAAATGTTGTTTCTATTTGCCAAGCTATACAAGTCAAATTGGCACCATGCACTTAGGTAATTGACCTTGTTTTATTTTCAGAAATGCTTCAATTGATATAGTTTTAACGAGTTCCATAGGGAATGTGTTTTTCCATTTCAGTCTAACTTATCGACTGAATTATTTCTAAGTCGGCTTGTGAAGTGATTTTAATTACATAATCGATACTTGTAATTCTGTAATAGTTTCTCTGTTTATTTCGAGAACATCATATCGAAACAATCTACAGCCCGACAATTTGGATTTTTACAAAAATTTAACTGCGCACTAGAATGGCCTCTAGCAGTTTTTAAGAACTAAAATAGTACTTTGATGAGTGATGAGTGATAAATGTGACCAGATGTGGTATCAGAGCGACAATAAAGTTATTATAACAAGTTTAAATGAATACCGGGGAATAAGATCGTTATACTAGTACAGAAATAACTGTTGTTTATAGTAAACAAAGATACTTAACATTAAGGCACGACACAGCGGTTATAGAGAAAGTCCGAAACTTGATATTTATTAAAAGCTGCATTTGTCAAGTTTTGATTTTTTTCAATAGGCAATTCTATCAATTATAGCAGATATTATACTCATTTAAGAATATATTCATTTTTTAGCTAAATACTTGCTTTACTACGTAAATTTAAGTTGATTTATTACGAGCCATTGAATATACCGGGTATTTGTGACCGAGTCTTTTCGTATTTGTATTTCTGTTTTACCCAATCCTCGGTTACACCAAAGTCTCTGCAATTAATTTTAGAACAGTATTGAGAGAACAAATAAGAATGTTTTTAATGTTCTTATCCTAAACATTATAGTCCACAGGTACCACCCTGGACTTGATTGCCTGGCAAGATATAGATTACTCAAGCTACAGGTATGACTCTCACCGTTTCTGGTATCTTTCAATAGTTAATCATGCTGTATAACTCGTTAACTATAAAACAAAATATGTTTGTTCATAAAATTCTGTTAGTAAAACTAGTTTGCAAAATGATAAAATGGTATGAAATAGAAAGTAGAAATAGTTTGCAACATAATAAAATGGAAAGTAGAAATAGTTTGCAAAATGATAAAATAGAAATAGTTTGCAAAATAATAAAATAGAAAGAAGAAAAAGTTTGCAAAATAATAAAATTGAACAAAGGGAAAGATGAAATAGCTTTTTCTTTATTTTTACTTCACTTGCGTTCGTTTTTCATTAATAATTGCTCATTTATTTTGCAGAACTCTTTAAAATTTGCTTTTGTTCGTGGTAAAGTCGTTATATCATATTTTAAGAATAACTTATCGTACAGTAAAGTGTTAGAGTGACCAGCTTAAAAGATTCGTCACGACCCTTTTATGATAGCTTTACATAATAAAATTGACAACAATGTGAAACGTGTGCTTCAGTTGTGTACATGTTGAAAATCTTTCTTTGACAATTTCTTTCATATAGATTCTCAATTATGAAATGTTAAAATGTTAACAAAATTTCTGAACAAAATATCTTAACGACAAAATCACAAAGTAATGTTTAATTCTAACATTGCATGTACAAAATATAAAAAGGATCAGCATAGTGTCGAAACCTTATTCCTAAAGATGTAAGCTAAATGTCAGTTAAGGATAATAGATTGTCGATATAGACACTAAAACCGCAAAATTGTAAGAGATTTCTAATGGAACAAGTTGCAAAATATCCAAAACAGTTGTTTTTACGTCCATATACTTTTGACTCAAAGTTTACTAAGTAAAATATTTAACTGATTAAAGGAGAGCATTTAACAATGATCGACACTGTCTATGATAATACATAATTTTACGCATACCAAATGTTCCATGAAACTTATTTGTTTCTGTTTTAATTAATAGCATAGATTACCATAAACAAGGTAAAGGCCAATAAATAAAAGCAATATTCCATATTTTTTATCAGTAATTAACAACATTGCATGAAAACGAAACGAAATTATCTCTTTAAGCTGCGGAACATGAAAGCTAAATAAGCTGTTACTTCTCAAAAGGGAACATTGCAGTTGAAAATAGAGCAAACAGCAACGGTGTTATAAAAGAGGCTTTTCATGTCTTTGCACAAGGATGTCTTAACGGTAAAAATAACCTTTATTGATACCAAAATCGTTCCTAATTTTGCTTTTTAAATCGGTAAGTACATGTTACAATATAGCGCAGTATTTTTTCAATGATATTGCAAAAAATAAAAAAAGTCTTTCTGGCAACTAATTTTCGTGATGAAACGCCTTAAATACGAAAGAAAGGCAATTGTCATCATTGTTTAAGAGTGAATAGAACACGGGTCCATCATTATCTTATCTGTACATTTATTTTCCTATATCAGTAAATTCAGAGTGGTCCTGGGACTTTAATACAAATGCTAGCAATAACATTAAAAAAAAGTATAATGTAATATTCAATGATGCAATTGTCCTTTGATTGGTTCTAAATATAAACAATAGTACGTTAATTCATCGCCCTCAATGTACTAAGTGGTGAAATTCGAAAGCGATTTTTAGAAATTGACAAGAGATCATTTATAGAGAAGGCAATGGCAATACAAGGCAAATGTATAAGAAAGCGATTCTTTCTATAAAAAATAAGCACCCGTTCATAAATGACGTCAACTTAGTGATCATCGCGGTTTTTTTTAATGACATTGTAACAAAACGTCACTTGTCAGTGTGTGAGTTAGTATCTGAACTCTGAATTATTCTCACTAATTAAAATGGCTTGGAAATTATAATTGAAAAGAATATTTTATCTAATCATATGTTTGACCCGTTCGCATTTGATTATCAGTTGCCGGTTAGAATCCTGTAATGTAAACAAACTGCATTAAAAGCTCAGCTTTATCATCTATAAGAGTCAGTTATCTTTCATCATCATCATCATCATCATCATCATCATCATTATCATCATCATCATCATCATCATCATCATCATCATTTCCAGTGATTGCATCATTTCTACAAAGAACTGTAAGTGAAGGTAAGCACATTATGTTATAGTGTAACTTTGTATGAATGACGTAGCATATTCATAAATGTGCATATTCTGTTGCCTGTGTTTTAGACGAATTCCATACGAAAGCTCTTCAAACAGTCTGTTTAATTATTTATTGACTATTTGTTTAGTATTAAATTTATTATATTTCATTATGAATCTGAATTTAAAACATTATATTTCTTTGAGTTAGATGTACATTTCAATAAAAATATGCATGACGCAATGTACAGGTACTATATTGCCACTAGCAATGTTTAAGTTTTCGGCCATTTTAAAATAGAGAATAAAGACAAAGCATACTTTATGCAACGTTGCGTTCTCTAAATGTCTTATCCCTTGTGTTTTACAAACCTAGTCAGTCATGATATATTGGCAACAATTCTAATATGATTGTGTATACTTGCTGCATTCCTACTGCACAAGATATCTTTTAAAAATGAAATAAAACTTTCTAGTATCTGACTTTCTCTTTTGAACAAACTTACTTTTATTGCCCTGTTCAATAAGGCTGGGCTAATCAATAACAATATCAAACTAATACAATGGATATAAGACATATATCATAATTGTTCTTGTAAACATATATAACTAATTTAGAAAATAATCATCCCTTGCATGTTGTGCGCTGTAACTCCCAATATACCAATAGAAAGCAATGGAAAGTTCCCATGCCAAAAGTCTATGTCTTTAAAGTAATAAAGAAACAAACCGATCAGGCAAACATAACTATTTGCCCTAGAGTTCAATATACTGACATCACGGAAATATACACAACGCACATTAATTACTTTCAGCCGTTTACATTTGAGAAATGTTGGATAAAAGGCAGACAAGTAGGCTTTGTAGATAGCGTCTTGTTGCGTTGTGAATGTGAAAGATGTGTGCAAGAGGAACAATGTTGTTGCTTCACGAAAATCACGAGGTATCAAGTCTGATTCATCCTCTTAGGGTGAATTTAGGTGTCTTACCTTAGAGAAATTTCAGAACATTATTATATGAATTTTACCTAATTGTTCAATTTTCTCCTTACTGTACTTATTTTTACAGCAGCTCTTATAATACAGTTTGTATATATGAATAAATTCTTTCAACTTTGTTTCTAATGTTTTCGGGTGCAGACAACGCTAAAATCACATGACACGTCGCAGCAAGAATATTGATGGCTTATTTCACGTGACGCATTCGAAAATTATCGTACCATAAAGAATGTAATGCTCTATAGATGCCCTAAAATTAAAAACGGTTTAGTGGTCCACCAAATGTGCGAACTCAAAACTGTTGGCTGTCAACTTTGAACTCAGAATGTTTAAATGCGAATGGATGGACAACATTTAATTTCTCACTTTACATATATTTATTATTGAGTAAGTACCTCTCACTGATTCTGTCCCTAGCATATGTTTGATCTCAAATTAAACAGACAACAAACTTTGACAAGTTAATATTCAGATTATCTGGGTTCTTGTATAAGTATTCACCCAGACGACACTTAATTTTTCTGCATCAGACGACTGTATAGCAATTTATTCCTTCCAAGTCTGCATCTATATTATGCGATCACAGGTTAAAAATCACGTTTCAGACTGGCATGTTCTATTGTTCTGCAATATAATTGAATTTTAATCCTTTTGGTGAAGATATAAGACATCAACGATTCTTGTGATTCTGTTACGTCATTGGAATTTATTCGAAAATATTATTTAATGTGGCTAATCGTGTTCCCTAATCGGACAAACATGGTTGTCCTGCCACTTTTTAAATTGATAATAAAATTAATTTATATAAAAAAGGACGGAAAGTAAATAAAATATAGCACGTATCTGATGTTTTCTGTACATTGATGGCGGGCAGTACTTTTCTACCAAGAAACGAATACACTAAATGTATATGTTTATATATAACCTATATAATGATGATATATTTATAAAAAAAGTCGTTATTTATATTTATGCCGGGGGGGGGGGGGGGGGGGGGGGGGGGGGGGGGG
>JAUMHA010412000.1:0-10722 GCA_032359765.1 Saxidomus gigantea
ATAATGTCGATATTATATGTATTTAATATATTTGTAATTATGTGTATTTTACCTGAATAAAAATCAATCAATCAATCGATTCGAACCTCCATCTTTTATCAAATACTGCCTATTAGTTTCCAAAAACACTAAATCTATTGACTGATAAGCCGTATAGAAATAAATCTATTGTTGACTTAGATGTATCGATTTATTGAACGGTGACGTCATTTCAGAATTTAGTGGTAAACATATAATACAGATTTGCATATTTATTTTTGTAGATTTTCCACTCAGTCTCAGTGACCTTCGTTTAGCAGGTAGTAGGTGGCCGTCAGAGGGACGGGTTGAATTGTTAGTAAACGGAACATGGGGGACTATCTGTGCAAAAAGTATTGATCAGATGAGTGCACGTGTTATATGTAATATGCTTGGATTAAGGTAGGCAGCTTGTGCTGGATTTCATGTATGACTTGTTATTTGTAAGACTAAAGCTGATTAACGACACATTTCTTATATCAGTACTTAAAACTATTTTTCCTAAGCAAAAATGCACCTATCCATCCAAGATAGCTATGTCCTGAAAGCCGCATAGTGGTCTGCCATTGGTATACACTGCAGCCACTGATAGCACAACACTGTCAAGAACGCTTCTTGAGTGGAAGCGACACCCAGCAAGTGTCTTTTGTCAGTACAGGAAGGAAAAATAAGTCACAAGGACTCGGGTCTGGGGAGTATATAGGGTGTTCTACAGGTGTTTGACTTGTTTGTTCCGCAGAAACTGCTGCACAGTATTACTTTGTGCAGATGCATTGTCACTGACAAGACAGACATACATCAAATCTCTTCGTAGGTAAAGTTTAACGTAATGTTATCACACCGATTTCAATAAACTTTGCTGTAACTGATCTGAAGGTGACTTTTGTAATTGTAGAAAATTGCCTATCGAACCCGTTTAGGACTTCTTTCGAAGTTCGTTCTACTATAATAGGTATTTCTTGTCATTTCCTTGGTCACTGTTTATTATTGCTGTTCAAAATAATAGTTTCATAACCTTTAAGGAGTTTATTTAGTCTTTCATTAGCAATTTTGTACACTTTCAAAATACCTTTACAACATTTCACCCATTTGGTCTTTTGACCTTTGGTTAGAAGATTGGGTACCCACCGTGCACATGCCTTTGATAATTGTAATTGTTTTGCCAGAACTTCGCGAACACTTCCAAATGAAATATACCCACCTAATGGCATGCAGCTATCTGTGAAACTGTATAGCGCGAGGTTTCAGCTATCATGGTTTGTACTGCAGCAATGTTCTTTACAGACAATGAAGTTTTGGGGTGCCCTACACGGGGTAGACCTTTGACTCCAGATTTTCCCTTTAGCTACTTAGTACGATTTCCCTCATATAAAGAGTGATTTTAGAAGAAGAATAACCGTAAACATTAATAATTTCTTTCAGTAGCAGTACGGGTCCTTTTCCTATCCCCCCTGTTTTCTGCAGGCTTCATGCTTACAGATAAGTGTCAGTGTATACACTTAAGTTGTGTGTTAAAACTTATAACTAAGCGCACGGCCAGTTGTGTTGTCATTTTCGGTGTACACGGTCATTTGAAACGACCCTCAATTTCACGAAACCTTCGTGCACATACCTTTATTTATTTCCACGGAAGCGCCTTAGTCTCAAAACGTCTGGAGTACCCCGCGTAGCAAATCAAATATTTACTTACCATTATAGATGTGTCGTCAAATTTGTTTTCATATCAATGAAACCAACTTTTTCAAAATCGTTATCAAGGTATTCCTGCAAAAACTGTCAGTATTTTAGTCTTGCAAAACTGCATGATTTCTTAATGCTTAATAATTGTAAATAGATAAATTTGCAGTCGTCTTGCCGAACTCTTGCATATTCCCCATACTAACCTTTCCTAAACCTGTATTATTGTGCCTCATTAAAGAGGAGCATATCCATTTGTCTGCTGCTCTTACCTAGTTGTAGCTACTTGGCTTAAGTTGATAACAGCGATGCACCTTTTCATTGCCTCTTGAGCTTATTTTTCAGATATTTTTCGCATTATAAGCAAGCAAGAGAGGATTACTTGTATCGTATCGGAAGTGGACCTATATATATAGACGAGTTACAATGTAATGGTACAGAAGAACATATAAATAATTGTAGCTATGACCTGTCAAATTCTTGCACACATTATGAGGATTTGGCCGTAGTGTGCACAGGTAGGCAAAGAAAGAGAAAAGTGTGATTGATACTTTAAGTAATTATGTAATGACTTTTAATTTCACTTATTCCACATAAACTTTAAAGACTAAGTTAAAAATCTCAAGGTTTAACATCATGTCAACATCAAGGTCCGATGTGGCGATACAGACAAACTATTGAATAGAATGTCAAACTGATTCAAAGGCAATACAAATGAATTTCTGACATATTAAAATTAAAAAAAGCTTAAGAAAAATAATTCATAGGTTGTAAACAAATTAATTATTACGCCTCCACAATTAAAGATTGGAGACTATATAGGAGTCAGTTTGTCGGTCGTTTGTTCTGTTTGTTATCGTGTCCGCTCAATATCTTCTAAACCCTTTGATGGATTTTCATGAAACTTGGACCAAATGTTCATCTCATCTATTCATGTACCAACCCGGTCAACGTCACATTAAGGTATCATTGATTTTTAGTTTCTGCTCCATATCTTTTGAACGTGATTAAACTAATAGTACCCCACCAAACGCTCCTTATCACAAATATAGCTCCCCTATCAGGCTATTCTTAATAATTTAGTTGAGTTACAAAGTGGAAACAAAATAAAGTCACATGTCCTTTTATCCCTAAATGTGACCTTGACACCAAACTAAGACAGCAGAAACACACAATATGCACATCATCGTAATATGGTGAACATCTAACTTAAGTATCATGAAAAACCTTCAAGGGGCTTTGGATATAAAGCTTGGGGTGGAACTTGACACCAATAGTTTCAGAAAATTTTCGTTGAAATAATTTACAAAAAGAATAAATGAAAAGAATTTTAAGTCAATAAGTATATCTTAACCAGTTGCACGTTCAGTGATAATTCTAGTTTTATACAGTTTTGCATCATTGAAATGCAACCATATATCTTTCAAAATAGCTCCCAAGTTGAACATTACCGGCGTACGTCTAGCTGGCACACCAGGACCGTATCACGGCCGAGTAGAGATACAAGTCAACGGTACTTGGGGTACTGTAAGTGATTATGCGTTTACCAACAGAGAGGCATCTATCGTGTGCACTATGCTTGGTGTTCGGTAAGAAATAAACAAGTGAACACGTTAGATACAGTTTATTATTTGTATCTTTGTCGGACAAGGAGTTTTTACTTGAAAATTAACGTCACAGTACTGATTTTGTGTGTCTTGTACGAATTTTATCGAGCTTGCTGGCGGTAGCTTGACATAGTTGTCATTTCGCGGTTCTGTATGTGCGCGAATCCGTGCATCCAGATAAGTTTGTCCGGGCTGTAAGATCCTCATGTATCGGAGAATTTTGATTTGACTTTGCATACTTCTTCTCTATAAAGTGACGGCGTGTCGCGCATAAAACCCAGGTCTGAAGCTAAGGTCAAGGTCACACTTAGAAATTATAGGTAAACAAAGACATAAGAGACCTTGTCCGGGCTGTAACTTCTTTATGCTTTGAATTTTTTAAAACAAATTTGGCACAGTTGTTCACCACAATTGGATTGCGTTCATTGCGCAAGACTCTTGACTCAGGCACTTTGCTCAAAGGTCAATGTTAAACTCAGAGGTTAAAGGCGAAAATAGACACATGAAACCTTGAACTGGCTGTAATTTCTTCATGTATCGAAGGAGTTTGAAACTTGGCACAACTGTTGACCACAATGGAGCTGCGTGTCGCGCGGTAGACTCAGGTCTGTAGCTTAGTTGTCAAGGTCACAAATGGAGATTGAAGGAGAAAAACCTTGTCCGGGCTGTTACATTCGCATGTATTTAAGGATTTTGAATTGACTTTAGACTTTTGTTAATCACGAAAGCACAGCGTGTCACGCGCAAGACCCAAATATCAACGTAAGAATCGGAGACTATAGGTAAAAACGGACACACGTGTCATTGTATAGGATGTTACTTTCTTACGCATCGAAATATTTTGAATTGATTGTTCACTACAATGAGACGGCTTGTCACCTATAAACACCCATTTCTTCTATAGCAGTTGGCGGGCACGAAATGTTGCCTGCATCTATTATTGTTGAATGATATTGTCACTGCCAATGTCTGTAAAAGCTCTTTAGAGTCTAAATGCTTGGTACAACTCACCCTTGTCAATTTCACCTTACTCATATTGTTTATTTTTGTCTATTTTGTTCATATCTGAAACAAATCAAAAGTCTCACAGTCACTTACAGCGTGGTCTTATGTAAATACATGGATTCCCGAATGCAGCTTTATTGTCCCCCAATATAAAGGTAAAATTGTAACATTAGTCTATCTAAAATTCCCAGGTGTGATGGCCCGCCTGGTGAAATGACTGAAATACGATTAAAACTGGCGTTAAACCTGACAAACAAAAACAACAAGTCTGAAAGTCTCACAATATTGGTTAGTTTAGACACAAATCTAAAGACGTTATACTCATTGTGCGTTACTTCTGCAACATTAGGCTAGTAACAGCAATCAACAGACAATATAAATACACAGAAACGACATAAGAAAAACTTAACTTCAAGGCCAAATTTTCTGCACGGTATAATTAAACTACATTTAACACAAAGACTGAAATCAGATGTTATTTATACATAATTAGAAAAACAATAAAATTTCACTATTTTCAAATCGATTTACAAATTTTCAATGTTCCTGACGGTGACATAGCTGCCGGAAAGATTGTTCACATGATGTTGTAAACTCACTGGCCGCAAGTCGACTTAAAGCGACCTAACGTGTCAGCGTTGTAAGGTGCGGTTGAGTTTTATTATTAAAATGAAAACGCCATGGTCTCAGTAACTTATTATGATGGCTTCGTTTTACAGGTACAAACAGCTTCTTTATAATTCCTACTACGGACCAGGTAGTGGGCCAAACTATATTGACAGGCTTGAATGTCCATCATATTACGTACACATCAACGACTGTAAATATAATGTTGGCGCTGTGACAAATGCCGACCATGAAGACGATGCTTCAGTCATATGTTACGGTAAGTTGTTTGCATTCAGTGGTTATGGTGACTTAAATTATCTAACATTTATCGTTGAAATCAATATTTCGTTAAAATGAGATATTACTTTATATACCGACACGGTTTGTCGGAAGCCACCGCAAACGATCATTTACTGTTGAAATAGTCCAGCCTTGCATTTTACGTATATATAATAAACAAAATAAGAAACTTCCGCTAAGTTTGCTTGGACATTGCTGGGTGAAAACAAAACGGTGGAATCATTGTTATATATGCGTTTAAAGAGTGTTCCATGATGCATCGTTTAGTGCAAAAATAATGGACAAAGGATAACAGAATAAGGATTTAAATTTTGACCAAGTGAGGAAGGAACTAAAACAAAAATTACACTTGATAACGGTTTGACCTCCTCTTGAGTTGACCACTGCAGTGTATCACCGGCGCATAGAATTGACTAAAGTGTCGATTTCTGCATGTGGAATATTGTTCCATTCTTGAATGAGCGATTGACGAAGTTCTTGACGTTAGCAGGTGGTTTGGGACGACGCCTCACTCGTATGCCCAGAATATCACAGACGTGCTCGATTGGGTTGAGATCAGGACTTTTAGCAAGCCAGTCATCAATATCTTGATTTTTCAGCATGATAATGCCACATCTCATACAGCTATAGACACTGTATTTTTTTTATAACAAATAACATCGATTTTATTGATAACTGGTCCGCTAAAAGTCCTAATAAGAGGTGGTCATACCCGTTATTAAGTGTTTTTCATTGTTTTTAACCCCTACCTCACTTGGTAAAAAAATCCGCCATATTCTGTTAACCTTTGACCATCATTTTTTTCACCAAACGATTCACCATGAAACACTCTTTAAACGCATATATATAACAATGAGTCCCCCGTTTTGTTTTCATCCAGCTATGTTCAAGCAAACTTAGCGGAAGTTTCTTATTTTGTTTAGTATACATTCATGACTTTGTTTAGACATTTGTAACGAACCAATGATCATCTGTAAAGCCAATGGGGCAACGTAGTTTCATTTACTTTTCTATATGAGTCTATATAGTGCGAATGTGAGGTATTATGACTACTCACTGTCTAATGTGTGTAGTACGTTCGTTTGTCTGTCCTTCCACAATTTTCTTCATACGACAGCTCCCCTAGCCAGTCTTAATGAGAGATATCCCCTGTATGACGCTCTTCTAAAATACTTTCAAATCATGCAGAACGCTGTTTGCTATTGCACCAAATAGCACAATCTTTAAAAATCTTCACGACCAAAACCACAAGGCTCTGAGCTTCGATATTTGATATTAAAGTATGTCCCATCCCAATGGGAAACTCAACTTTGGCCTGGAAAAGATAATTTTAGACAACATAGCTTAAATAAATACCTGTTTGATAATCTGTGAAAAAGTCACCCTCCCAAATTTAAAGGATTCTTCGATCGGTTCCTTGGTTTTCTTGTTATCCTCAAATAAAGTTTCTCTATGGCAGCTGTCCATTGTGTATTTTCGACGCCATCTTTGTTTTGGATGATGTACACGAAAATGCACGTGTCATGATTCCTAAAATCTCTGGGAATGTCTCCAAATTGTGAATGCTAATTGAAAATTTAATTAACTAAGAAAAAAAACTTACGGTGATTTATGTTCATTGCTCAAAGTATGAAGAACTAGACCGTCTTGTCCACACGAGCAAGCATCACTTACTTAGTGACCGTCTTTCACGAGTAAGCATCACTTACTTATCAAAATAGTATATTTTCAAGTAGATCTACATTGTTTTATAAACATGCGTTGAATGATCTACTGTAATTCCTAGTTTCCTACACACCGATCTCCGGGTAAACAACCCTGGAATATTATTGAAACAGTTTTCACCTGTTAATGATTTCAGTGTTTCAAAAGCATACCACGGAAAAAAGACCCATTACTTGATGAAATCCTTATCCTATGTATTTCCTCCAGTTGAAACTGGAATCCAATCACATCCCTTTAAAGCACAACATTTCTAATAGTTGATGGTCTTTACATTCATCTTTACATAAAAATGGCGTCCGTTAACTATTTAGGTTACTACATGTACCTACTGATGTGACCATATTACGTAATTGCTGACGTCACTGCATTAATAAAATTCACGGAGAACAACTAAACATTTGCAATGCATATAGAGCCGATAAACGTACATGATCTATTTTGTGTATCGCTCGCACTTAAAACCTCGAGGACTGGATGAGACAATTTACATAGAATATCACATTTAATGCCTTCTTTATAGATCTATTGATGATCTATCTTAAAAATTAAACGCATTTTGACAGGCCACCTTCCCCCAGTCCGAAACTAGGGACAGGAAAGGGGATCGCAACACCTTTTTGGGTGGAAGTTACATACCAATATAACTAAATACACGTAACGTACACGACTGTAGGTACTAAAGTAGACAGGAGGTCAACCCTAATTTCCCATCTCATCTTCCCCACCCGATTTCCTAAAGCGGGTTGAGAAGTTGAGTTATTGTATCTAAAACATTAACGCAGTGTGTTGCGTGAAGTCGGGATTTACATGTCGGCTCGCCATGCATTCCTTCTATAATTGGTTTCCCGCCGTGGTTTTGAAGCACGCGCCACAGGCTATCACGTAAACATTCCGTACACATTTTCATACCTGAACGTAGGCTACATGTATGTATTGGCGCAGGGGTCAGACGACTAGTATCACTAGATTTCTATTTCCAATCCGAAGGCAAACCGATTTTACAGGTTGACATTTTACAGATGTCCGCCTTCTACAGAGGTGTGACAGTTATAAAATATCAGATCTGTGAAAGGGGTCACACTGAAACGCCAAAATAATTAGGCTATCAGACAACCAGACACTTTCATTCTAAGATTTGGGCGAGATTCCTGTGTCTAAATTACACGGCAATTGATTAAAATCATTGTCGTTATACAAAATTGTTAAATACTGCAATGTAAGCCCTTACTCTTCCTCAGTAATCAACACGTCGGCTTTAGCAACCCGGAAAAAAAACTCATTTTAAGACGTTGCAAATGTTTTGTAGAACGCGTTAGCGTCATATAAAAACTGACGTCGCTAACTTTAAGATTATACTCGATAGCGACGTTACGGGCGCCATTAACATTACGGCCAATGGTAAAAATAAAAAAAAATCAAGTTTTGACTAAAATATCAAGTTAATAAAAAAAAATGAAAACGTGGCCTGGAGATATTAATGTTCCAATGATGCTGATATATTTTATTTTTATGACCCGTGCATATTCGAAATTTATTCGAAGTCTACCGATTGAGTGGGACAGACTTTTTTTTTTTTAGATATTTGTATACATTGTCTAGTGGCCCATATCCCCGTCCGATTAAATGTTGCCTGGCCCCTTGGACCTACTATTTTATTTTAAGCTGCATTAACGTTATTTGTACCATGTGTACTGTTTTGCAAACATGTTATGATATTTAATTGGATGTCCTTCACTGTGACCTTTTTATCCACTTTCTTGTTTGTGAAGCTACAGTCATGAAATTGATCTAACTTCAGTCATTTTTGAGGTACATAATGAAAACTGGACCACGTGTATTGTTATTCCAACAAGGACAAAAGTTTTTTACGGTATAATTAAACTAACACAAAGACTGAAATCGAATATTTTATTCATATTTAGAACAGCATAAGAATTTCATCATTTTCGTATCAATTTACAAATTTTCAATATTCGAGACGTCGAATAGAATGTTAATGGACGTTTAACAATAGCCGACTTAAAACGCGCAATTTTTGCGATCTTGAAAGCTTCGTAATAACAACATTCGTTGAGTATTCTAGAATTCTAAACACCCTGTGATGTAGCAAGTAGTCTCAAAATATTAATTTGCAGATAACAAATTAAAAGTAACGTACAATTAAAATTTTATTAAACAATTTCTAACCGTACGTAACTTCTGTCCTTAAGTAAATTACTGTAACAATATCTAACCTAGATGACATTGACTTTGAGCTTTTTACATACTTTCTGATTTGGTGACCTTGAATTTGATGCGTTTTGTCTCTGTTCAAACAACACATAGCCTTTACATAGACTTGAAAACTAAGCGATCGCTGTTATTCTTATTTGTCTACAACCCTGTCGTTGAGGTTGAGTAATGGCCAATTGTACCCAGACGAGAGATAAATAGAAAATATTAGGTTACTGTCTTAGTGTGGTTGAATTTATTAGGCAAGATGGAGAAAGGTTTATACAGCGTTTTTTTTTAATAATTAAGATTAAATTCTGTCTTTAAAACTTTAAAGCTTTAAAACTGTCTGTCGCTATGACGCGTATGAATACATTACATCACAACCCAGTTACACATTTATTTCGATCAAGTTAATACACTGCACAAACACGTCCGTGTTAAACAGAAGTGAAACAACATGTAAAATTAAAACTTAAAAAACTCAACACCTAAACCTGTTATTTTAAGCTATTCTAAACTGAATGAGATACACTTTACTGGTATGCTTTATAAATTTCTGCTACTGTGCTAGTCATAATATAAGTGACGTCAGTCAGTACAACTTGTGTCATGAACAGTGATGACATGAAATATTCACTAAAAATACCGGTTTTTAAACCTTGTTAGCCATTCAGGTGATAACCACGATTACTGACTGATTGCATTTATACATATGGACATTTTGAACACTGAAGACTGCACCATAAAACTGTATAGATTCTTATATGTGCTATAAGTGCGAGTGGGTGGGTTGTCGCTGAACTGGACCCTGGACTGGAGCTGACTGTGGTAAATAGAAATGTCATGTAGATCTACGGGACGCGCTTAGTTGCTTGATACTGACTCGGTTGGTCTGAGACATGTAGTCAACAGTTACTGATAGAAGATTCGAACATCATTTGTTTCTCTTTGAAAACAGGACTCTTAGCTTAGAGATGGACTGGAACAAAAACCAAGTTGCAAAAAACAAGTGGAACATAGATTCAAATATGAGCCATTCGTGCCAAATATACAAGGATACAAACTGTATTCAATGATAGCTTTGGGATAACATATCTTTTATTCAAGAAATACTGTGATCCTGTATTTTCTGGACCAGATGTTTCCTGATGGAATTATTGACTCAGTGATTGATTGACTCAAATAAACAATACTGTACAATATCATATTAAAAGAAAGGACTTCAAAACTGACAAACTTCAATCCGTCCAGTGACAAAAAGAAGATAGACACAGAAGCTGATTAGTGACTTTATGACTAAAAATGGCTAAATGTTGATAAGTTCTTGTTTAAGTTTGTGATGCATGGAGATTAATGTTTTCTGGCATATTGAATTTTAAGAAAAACATATCTACATGAAAATGATCACTGAGTGACTCTTTGGTTATAGTCCCTAGGAAAGCTCATGTTTCAGTCACATACTTGGATTGGTAACCATTTGGTCAGGGTCCATATAATAAAAACATCATGCTTGGGATAAACCCTTTAAATGCAACAACATGCAATGGTTTATCAGAAGATCATGCAT
>JAUMHA010412011.1:0-10722 GCA_032359765.1 Saxidomus gigantea
ATGTACTGAGTTTTAGTCAATATATCTGGGAATGCATACAGCCTTAGTAAGTACACATGTACTGAGTTTTAGACAATATATCTGGGAATTTGCATACAGCCTTAGTAGGTACACATGTACTGAGTTATAGACAATATATCTGGGAATTTGCATACAGCCTTAGTAAGTACACATGTACTGAGTTATAGACAATATATCTGGGAATTTGCAAACAGCCTGAGCCTTATTGAGTACATATGTACTGAGTTTTATTCAATTGCATACAGCCTTAGTAAGTACATATGTACTGAGTTTTAGTCAATTTATCTGTAGAAAAAGTTGGATCTGCAATAACTATGTTACAGCTCATGTAGTATGTAATACTTGTATAATTTTTCAGCAAGTTTTACTGTGTTTATATGCCACTCTGAAACCATACCACCATGTCACATTTAATGAATTCATGCATACCTGTCTGAGAGATTTCTGCCAATTTCATACAACCTTGCTATGTCTGATTTGAAGCCAATGAATTAAAAACATTTCTATATAATACAGTCACACCCATCTTTTATGGGCAAGCCCAGGGATGTGTCAATATGAAACTCGGTCATTGGAATTCACCCTTTACACCTGTAGGTCCAACTATAGATAACTATTTATAGATATCATTGATACGTCATTATGCAAAAAAAAATTAAGCCGGCAGTACCTAAGGTATCCAATGTGCTTAGTATACAGTAAAGTCTTACTAAAGCTGACATTAAATATTTAGTGAACACAAGTTTGTTGATCAATAACGATATTCTATATTGATTTATCTTTTTTTGTTCAGTGTCTATGGATCAATAAAATGTTATTGGGAGTACAGCAATGTTGTAATAAAGCTCCTGTTGTGCACCATAGTTTACTTTGATCGTTTTAAGACAAATATACATGCATGAAAAAAAATGTCACAAAAGACTGAGACGAATAGTTATACATCCTGACCCCACCCAAACCACATTGCAAAAAGGTCATTTGGTTTACCTGAGGCTGTACTTTTGTCAGTGGTGCGAATGAACGAAAAAAAAGCGATTTCCACTTTTAAATGTATAGATAGAAGGCATGGGCAAAACATGAAGGAAATCATATGGTGTGATCAGGGAAATGTAGGTCAGACTGAAAATGTAGGTTAGTAGTGAATTGGTGGAAAAACGGATGAAACTGAATCATACGATATTATCATCATGTTCATGTGCAGATAGCATGATAAATTTGATCATTTTGCTACAGGGTTGTTTATGCAACAGATTATGTCATTTATGAAATGTTGACCTCACTTTTGGATAAAAAGATGACATAATCGTATTATGTGTACATATTATAGTCTGAAATTTAGTATACAGCTTAAAAAAAAGCAAAATCATTTGGGTGTAATCCAGTACATGTTAGCACAAAAGCTGATTTAAGGTATTCAAAAACACTAAGAGTGTTATTTTAATAGTAAGTTATTAATTCAAACGGTAGTTTCATGTACAAATGTATATAAACTGTTGTAAAAAATACTCTTAAAAAGCATTCAAATGTGTTATTTTCTGTGGGTTGGCTCTCATTATATATGATTTATGTTCTGACTCATGTCATGTGACTGGGTTGATCCTTCGACATTTCCTTTTGTAACAATAAGATTTCTAGGTACATTGCGTAGGGTAAACACTAAATGTGGGTTTCGTCCTCTGCTTTATCCAGCATTGTACTCTTGCGATGTTAAAGAGGACACTTTATACACAATTGTATGAATAAGATTTATTGATAATCTTGATATAACCACATGTTTTGCGCATGCTATAAATGACAACTAATGACAAGGATTAACGATCAGTGATAGAAATGCTTGAATCGCTTGAAGATTGAAATTGAAATTTATCCTTTACCACCGTTTAAACACTCACCCCAAATAAATGTCCCCCTCACACTGTCAGTCCATCTGTCTGTTTGTCTGTGATTGGACCCCGAGGAGCCTCCCTGGCAAGAGCTGGCTGATGCCACACATGCATCAGATCAGCCAGCTGTAAGTGGGTACCAGTGAAAAAACTTGCTGGTTCTCACTACAAGATTTAAGCCATTGGTTATCTTTGGAGAAATAATTATAAGTGGGTATCACTTGCTTTACAACCTAACTTTTGCAAATGAGCATAAATTACTTACAATACATTTATGTGCATATAAAAAATAACTAAATTTCTTAAATCTCATTGCATTAATTTGTTGTCTAGTTTTTGCAAAGAAAAGTGAAAATCAAGTTTTACACAGTGGCAAGGCCAATCCCCATAGCATCTCAAGAGACAGTACAACTACCCTTGGGAACACGGAATTATGTTTGTTGTAGAAAAGTGTTGTTCCAGAGAGGTTGATTCCTAATACAACTGATGCAATGGTAAAGAAAAAAATGTGTGTTTTTAAGGAGGTTGTTGCTCTTAGGGGGTGTAGTTCAGGGAAAGCTGGACTGTATACAAAATGTATTTAAAATGGGTCAATAGATTTACAGTGCACATTATTTGATTTATAATTCTTTCTTATTGCAGGACTGTATAGCAGGTGTTAGTATGACGGCCATAGCATTGCCGTGGATGTTGAGTGTTGTAGAATACGTGGAGTACTACCAAGTCACCAGTCCTTATGCACCATTCGTATCATTTCTCATACCTCTTCTTGCTTGTATATATTACCCGAAGCCTAAAGTATGGAGCATAACACGCGGAGATACATCCAACATCGTCTCTATAGCAGCGTGTTGTATGTTGGCAACCTGGTTGAATTATCACCTTGGTTGGATGACGGAGACACCGAAACCAACGATTTTACAGCCGCTGCCGGCGATAACATTTGACTGGATGAAGTACAGCCTTTTCAGAACAATATTTGGCGTAGCAGCTCTGGCAGTCTCAAGGATTATAACGAAAAAGATTTTCTTGAAACTTGTGTGCACGTGTGCAGGTGTTGACACAAAAGACATCGCCAAGCAGAGAGAGCTTGGTCTAGAAGTGCCAGTGCGATGGTTCGTCATAGGAGGGTTAGCGGTCTCAACAACTTTTACAGCCCCTTTATGCTTTTATTACTTAGGTATTGATAGGGCGGGCTATTATAGTGAAATTGGACTGTAAACTGCTATGTGTTAGCTTTTTGAACATGGATGTTGCAATATTTAACAGTAAAGGGCTATGGTCCAGTGCTGAAGCCTGGGTTTAATAAAAAAAGAGGGGTGCTAGTGATGAAACAAGGAAAATTTTATATCCCATAAAAAGAACAAAAAGGGCATTGAAATATTTTGCAAAGAATAGAATAATTTTTGTTGAATTTTGAAAGAAAATTAAATATAATTTTTTTTACGGTTATAGTCAACCCCGTGTTATATCATCACCTCGGAGTAATATAAGACCACCCTTCTTGTTAGTACCAGAAGGGAGAAAACAGTGCACTATTTATCTATCATAAAAACACCTGTTGATAAAGCCCACCTGTCAACAAACACCACTTTAGCTTCTCTTGGCAAGTGGTTTTTATTCACTGGTTTGACTGTACATGAATACTGAAACATGTCAAACGTAATTGTTAGGCTGGCAAAAGAATCAGGGATTTTTCATAGCCAAGAAGCTCAAAACAGAAAATGTAAACCCAGCTTGTAGGTAAGTGTAGAGCATTTTAAAAGTCGGCATGCAGGAGGGCTGTGTTCAAGTGTGATACTCTTAGAGCCGTAAAAACTGTAGATTTTGTAATTCAAGCTTCTTTAAGAATTTGATCATTTCGATTACACTCATTTTAGCAGATGTGTTGGCAAAAGTAGACCTACACCTGAAATTACAATTTTAAAAATAGTGTAGAGTTGTTTTTTTGGGTGAGCAGAATATTTAAAGGACAAGATTACTGTGACAAACAAGATTACCTTGAAGAACAAGACAAGATTATTGTGAAGAACAAGATAACTGTAAAGAACAATGTTATTGCGAAGAACAAGATTCATATGAAATGCAAGTGCCTAATTATTTTTTTTATGTCCCCCAGTAGAGTGGGGGGATACAGCAGTTGAATTGTCTGTCTGTTTGTCTTTAATTTCATGTCTGGGCAATACATGTGCGAATAATTTCTCACCAATTTTCAGATAGCTTCACACAGCTGTTCTATAAACAGTTGAAGCTACATGTACATGAACATGTACATCCAAGGTCAAGGTCTAGATGTAATGTTCTAATTTACCTAGATGTTCAAAGCAATATTCAGTTTTAGGACATAACATTCTGATTTGTGCTTTTTAGGAAAATAAATATTACACAAGTTTTAATTACATTATATGACTTTGTGTGACAGTTTTGTTTCTATTATAGTGGATTTTTTTACTGTTCTACTTTAAATATCATGCTTATAGTAAAAAAATCATAATTTGGTTATTTTGTAGGTTTCATTTTTCTTTTCTACCCCCTTAATTAGAGGAATATCTTGAGTATAAATATTTTCTTATATGTCTTTAGAAATTAGAGAATTTATTATGCCACATTTGACAATGAATTGATGCAAAATGTCCAATGTGAAGGGTGTTATATTTTTAACCTGTCTAGGAAACAGTGTATGTGTATATTTCACCTCTTTAAAGCGGGTGTACTGTATGAGAAAAAGAAATGATGTACATGTAGTATACATGTATAGTACATGTGCTGCTGTCATAAAAGTGACAGATCTGTATCAGTATCACAGTATCATCATATAGAAATGAAAAATGTATATGCAGGTCTATGTGCTGCGTTTCTACTATTTAATGTTGATATATGACAATTTTACAAAAAAACTGGGTATCAAAAATTGAACCAAGTATAATAATTATAGTTACACAAGAAATAAAAAGCAATTTAAAATTTTTAAAAGAAGCTGGGTTTCAGAAATATTGTAACTTGTATATTTACATGTTTGTTGTTTTCCAAGGGTTTTGGTAGAAGCGATAACAAAGTCATCACTTTCCACCCACATGTACTAGGATTTACTCACTTTATACATGTTGATTTGGACCGTTTGCTACAGTTTCTTGTATGTACATGTACATGTATTTAGGGCCAAAATTTTTCCTTTCATAGAATTTCTTCAAACTTGGCATTTTGACTGAGAATCAAGTTTAAAACAGAAATCTAGAATAAAAATCATAGGTTACCAGCCTTGATTTAGAATTATCTACCCTGGAACACAGCATTTTGTTATATTTTCTGATTTTCAAGGGCAGATAATTCAAAATCAGGGCCAGTGACCTATGATTTTTATTTCATATTTTCTGTTGTAAACTTGATTCTCAGTCAAAATGCCAAGTTTGAAGAAATTCTACGAATGGAAAAATTTTGGCACTAAGGGAAACTGTAGCATACGGCGTTAAAGTTGTTTAAATATTTGTGATACTTGTCATTTTATTGTATGTTGTATTTTCAGTATTTCAATAGTCTTAGCAAGTATTGTATTTAACTTCTGCCCTCGGGCAGCATGTGATTTTGCCTTTGTGACCAGTGTAGATCATGATCAGCCTGCACACTCTTGCAGTCTTATAATGATCTCTGCTGTTAGCTGTTCAGTCAGTAAGTTTTTAGGAAGCACCCCTTTGAATAATTAGTGGTACTGGCCAACTTGAAAGATGGGCAAGTCCATTTTAGAAATTTAGTAGGGTCAGGGTCAGTTTAAAGCAAAAACAAAATAATAGTGCTAGTTCTGCTTATAGAGTCTACCCTCTTCATTTAGTGCTGGCCCTTATTTCTGTATAAATTCATGGTGCAGTGTCGGTCAACAGGACTTACATAATAAGGTCCAAAAAATAGTTGGTGTTTCCGTCTCCGGACCAGCCAAAACTTTTTACTGCCGAGCTCAAACTTTTTGGATAAGAAAATGAGTTTGAAATGTTTATCGTAAAAAGGCAAAAGAAATAAAAGAAACCCCTGCTCTCCAAACGACCTTAATCTATTTGACAAGAAGACCCGAAACCTACATTTTTTGTCCTAATTACCGTTTGGGAAATTTGTTTATATCACATGTTTGTATTTTAAGCAATACAGGTATGTAACACAGACTTTTAGACATTTCATTATGACTTTTTTCTTGCTGTTGCAGATATTAAAGAATAAAGCTTAGTTAAATACGCTTTTTATTTAGACAGAAGACAGGAACAGAATTATTTTTGTGTAGCCTTTTCAACGTAAAATGTGTGGGAACAAAATTAGGCTGCGAAATTTTAAAGCTATATTCAATAAAATAATGAATGAAATGGTTTATTTTTCTCTGTTTTGTCAATAATATGAAAAAATCTTTGACAAATGTATATGTTTATACCCTATTTGTGTAGAAGGGTAAAAAAGATGTTAGAAAACAAGACATACCTTTAACATGACATTTTGAGTGTCTCATTTAGTACACATGTATTTTTAATATAATAATACAAATGTTCAAGAAGAAAAAAGAAATAAGAAATATTGCTTTGTCGAAAAAAAGTCGTTAACCCTTACCCTACTGGCAGAAAGTGGTTCTGCCGATGCAAACCAGTGCAAATCATGATCAGCATGTACATACATGTACGCATGTCAATGCAATCTGATCATGATCTGCACTTCGCTTTATTCGATCCGTTTTTAATAAGAATCCCTCTGAATGTGTAATGGTACTGTTCAAATTTAAAGATGGAAAAAGTCGAAAATTTTAGCAGGAAAAAAAATTGCCTTATTTGTATTTTGTTGTAAGTAGTGTGCAGTGTTTTATTTCTTTTTTTTCTTATTTCTCAATGACTTACGAATATGAGATTAACTTCTACCTGTAGTAATCTCCCTGTATAAATGTGATTTACTTCATGATTTCGTGAAGTACGGGTAATAATTTTATGTTAATTTTATACAATACCAGTAGAAAGAGGAAAGTCCTCTGTATTATAATTAACAGTTTCATTTTACATTTTTGCGTATAAAGTTATGTATGAAAGATGGTAGTTAAAGACAAAGGAGATGTATATCAATATTTATTTCATAGAAGTTAAAGTATTTTTACAGTGTAAGGATATGATGACAAAATATTTGGTGTAAATCTATATGTAAGAGATTCTACATTGTACTTTAATGTTTTGAAAGTCATTTGTAAAAATAAGTGACCATTGGTAAATCAGTGTACATGAGTGTACATGTAAAAAGTTGCAAAATGACAAATGGCTATAAGAAATCCCATGTTTGTATAATTTATCATTTGATTATTACATGCTTGTCTTTCAAGAGGGTTTTCTTTTAACCTTTTTCAATGCCTGCATGCAAGTTTGAAAAGCAATGAGAAAATATTTATGAAATACATGTTTTGTACATTTTTCATTTTCCTCATGCGTACAGGTTTTGAAAAAGTGATTTTTTTCTGTTATGCATTTTCTATAGATAGCAAGGACCTATATTGATTACTTGAAGGGTTGACCCTGAAACTGTTGTCAGCGTACAGATGAAATAGAAGCAGACGGTAAAGGTTTTTGATTGACCCTTGAATTATACGGATGGCAATAGTCAAGATGTTGCCATTTTACACAAAGCTGCTCATATGTCTGACTGTAACAACTATTTCTCCGTCATGCATGAACATCCTTGTAGGAAATGGACTGATATTAATGAGTTTTTACCCAGAGAGGCTGAAATTTACAACAAAAAATTAAAAATGACTGAAATTGTTGGGGTTTAGACATTGAGACCTGATAACAAATCATTTTAGGAAAGTGACCGAAATTTATTGAGGATGGTGTGACCAGGAGCTATGTTTGCATATGAGATAGTGTTAAAGTCCAGGGTGCATTTAAATCAGGTGATGAAATCATATCACCTGTTTATCTTACACAAATAGCCTAGTCAGATATTGAGGTAAACGAAACATATTTAGTGCAGGTGCACTTAACTTCTTTTTATGTGTACATGTATTTGCTTGTTAAGTGTGTCCTGTGTGCAAAGATAAATACAAGTTAAGGATTTTAGTTTATGTTGAAACCCTTGCCCCCGCCACTAGTTAAGCAAACAATGGATTTCCTTGTTGTTTAAGTGTCCTTGTCTTTCATTATGTCCGGTACTGTGTTTTTGTGACTAACATGTAAGACATGTGACTCAATTTGAAGTGATAAGTAGTGTACATTGCACTTCTATCTTCCTGTTTTTAAGTTTAGCTTGTAAGTGTTCTCTAATAATTAGTTTAACTTTGTGTAAACATATGAAAGTTAGGTCGATAGTACGGTAGACTTTATTTCGTGCCACTTGAATTAACTTCTCTTGATCACTGTTTACCGGGATATGTGACAAATAGTTGTGCAGCAAGGAGGTAATGCAGAGGTTACAGTTAAATTTGTCCAGAGGTGTTGGTCCTATTTCCTAAGGGTCACAAGTGCAATGCTCTCTCGTTACACTCTCGCTCTGCAAATGTTCTCTAATCTCATTGTTTATATTATTTTTCTTGTAGAGATTGTAAATGGTAGTTTTTGTATAGATTGAAAATTTAATCCCTGAAGTAGGTCAGGTACATTTTCACCATTGTCATTCTTCCCATTTGGAATGTCTGACAGGATTATGCAGTATGGACTACTGTAAATTTGTGTAATTTTAACAGGACAAAAATTTAGCAATTTTAACGAGCAGACAGAGTGAATAGCTAATTTTGAATTAATGAAAGGAGTACAAATATATTTTCTAATAATGAATCTTTGCGAAATAAATCTTTTATGAAATTTTCAAATTAGTGATGTGTGAGATTTGCGAAAAATAAAGAAAATTATATGTTGGCAAATTTTACCTAATTTACAATACATGTACAATATAGTTTGTTTTGGATTGAGAAAACTTATTCTACAATGTACATGACTCATTTTCAATCATCTTAAGAAACTTTAAATTGAATTTCTGCCATTCAAAATGTGACCTCATTTACAAGGTAGTGTAGTGGTGCAAGGGTAAATTTACTACAGTTCGAAGTTATTTTCCGTGACTGGGTTTTATGTGACTTCTCAATGCAGACAGTTTTTGCTATGAGCACTTGTAAAGATTCTTTGAAACAGTCGTTAAGCAAGGTAAATGACATTTCTTTTAAGAATTTATGTGGACTATTTGTGGAAAAATGTAAATGTCTAGACCGACAAATTTCTGGGGTACGCCACAGTGGAATATTTTATCATGCATATTGATAAGTGCTTTAAGCACGCACTTTGTGCCACTCTTAAATTGGAAAAATATCATGGTACTTGTACGCCAAGAGTAAACATTGAACTTGCACTTGTTAATCCCTGTACGCATTGATATTATAAGGCTGAGTCAATGTGCTTTGGACCGTTCTTTATGATACTGGACATTGGTATGAATTAATAATAAACGTACGGTAAAACTCTTGTAATAAGACCACCCTAAGTGGTCTTAAGGTCAAATTGTTTTTTTTAGCGAGACCTTTTTACTATAAAAAGCGCCATTTGGTCCGGAAATGTTTGGTCTTGATATCAAGGGCAGTTACCATATCGGGTGGTCTTAATAGCGGAACTTTACTGTATAGATCATTCTCCACATAATTGCACTTAACCGTTACCCTGCTGGCTGCTAGTAATACTGCATACATGTATATAACGAGTGTAGATCATGATCTATCTGCACATCCATGCTGTCTGCTAATGAATGAGCTATTCGCTGTTTAATTATTGGATATTTACTGAGCAACCGTTTTTACAATTAATGGTACTGTCCAGTTTGCAAGTAAGATTAGTCTATTTTTAGATATTTAGTAAGGATGTTAGGGTCAAGAACGGTTAATTTATCTTCAATAGTAGCAAAGTCTTTGTTATGTACATGCTGAAAAGGTCAGCTGCTGTTTAGTTTGTACCTATAATTTGAGGTGACCTAGGTTTTAACATGGTCACTAAACATGTTCACTTAAGTACGTTCTCACCTTTGCTTGTGATTAGGTTTTAAGTGAAAAATTTACATTGTTGTAGGCAAAAAAATTGGCTCTCTTTTACAGATATTTGGGTTAGACTTTGTTAACTCTGAAAATATTGAGAAAGGACCATATTAAAAAGTTTCATTGAGTTGAACCACTGTACTCAAAATTACATGTACAGTAATCAGATTGTCCATAAATAATGATTGATAACATCTGTACATGATATATGATATACAAGGTGTTGAAGGTATACCCTTGTGATGAAGTTGTAATGCATAGATTTGAGGGTTGACCACAAAACTGTCATAACTTATATGAAATAAAGAAGGACTTATGACAGTTTTGCAGTCAACCCTCGAGATATGCTTCAGGCTTATAAAGGATCTTTGTTTTTCCTCATTTTAAGGTATGAATAAACAGTAGAGGGTTTGCTTAAGATAATTAATATTCTTTTTTTTTGCGCAAATTGCAGACATCGGTTTTTTTTTCTCTATAGTAATAACAGACCCGTGTGTTTAATGCTTTAGATCTATTACAGTTTGCTGTATTTTTTGTATTGTGTAGATATAATGTTTCAGTATTTTTAATCGCCAAGTTGCGGAAGTTAATATAAAACCATAAATGGCATGTCACGCTACACAACTGTTCAGCAGGCACACTACTAAGAGATGATATTAGCAGCCTCAAATCACAGTCCATCTGAAACTGCAAGATTT
The DNA here is from genome assembly GCA_032359765.1 of Saxidomus gigantea. Taxonomy (NCBI): domain Eukaryota; kingdom Metazoa; phylum Mollusca; class Bivalvia; order Venerida; family Veneridae; genus Saxidomus; species Saxidomus gigantea. The sequence goes on from JAUMHA010412011.1 coordinate 10,626, forward strand.
AAACACTTACTTCTTGTGGCCAAGGGAAGGGCTGCATTTACAGAGATATGCATTCAAACGCTGGAAACCTTTGAACATGTTTACCGTACTACTTGCA
>JAUMHA010412022.1:0-10722 GCA_032359765.1 Saxidomus gigantea
TGGAATAATATTCCTACTGATGTCCGCTCAGCTCAAACATTAAATTCATTTAAATGCAGATATAAACAATACTTGTTGCATCACGAATTATTTGAATAATTTATAAAGAAATTTTATTAAGAATTATTAGAATGCTATAGATGAACATTCAATCCATATGAAAATGAAATTAACTTGTGAATAATGGTCTTTATTCAACTGTCATTTATTGCATGTATTATTGTTTTTGTTGTATTACAAATTAATCAATTATCATACTCTTTAATTATACAATACTTATGATACTTATACGTCTGCGAATACCACCATGGCGCAGACCTCCCACAATTTCGTACCAACCATTCTACATGCAGAAGGACCAAGACTTTTACAACATCAAGACGACCTCACAACGATGTAGTCTACAATACACATAGGAATATCAAACTTCCAGAACCATTACCCTCAAAACAAACCGAAAGAGAACAATATAACGGTCAACCTAAACATGAGTATAGATACGAGCATAACAAGCCGCACGATTCTACATATGACGTAGTATACGTCATTCTTAAATATCAGCGTGTGCACGGACATAGCGCACTCTGCATGATTCTGGCAGTGGCGCAAATCAAGATTCACAGCCTAGTTATCATGCGGAAAGCACACTCAACACCGAGTTACCAAGTTTATATATATCAAATATGGTGGCTAGTTGTGCCATGTCGTGTTGTCTTGATGTTGCATAACGACATGGCAAAAATGATGCACTATAGTTAAACGAAAATTGAAATATCTAAATGGGCTAGATGTACTTAAAATTACAAGAAGAAATGATATGGAAAAATGTCTCATACGTACACACAGTGCTAATATAGCTGTTTTAGCATAGTAAATCGGAATATGACAGAAACGTTTAAAATAACTACAAATGAAGTTTGAACGACATAAAACACATCTTATTTTGCTTATTTTATTGCTTCCAGCACTTTCGTAACTAAAACTGTTGACTAGTACTACATATAATTGTTTTGTAGCTATAACTTTACTTCTGCATTTTTTTTTGTATTTGGGAGGACCAACTTATAAGTGGCAAGCACCTGTGGCACAAACTATTTGCTGAATTGTTGACAATAAATTATGTTTTAACTAATTTTACCGGTTAAAATTGTACTTTAATCACAAACTCTTACCCAGGCTCATAAGCTTTTGTATTTTCGAGCATGAAATAAAACATTTATGGACTCTGAGGTATTTGATATGGTGTGATGTTAACAAAAAAGTATCAGTGATGACTTCTTCTTGTGAATATCACATTATATCCAATTTCTCGTTTCCATAATTGTTAATAAGATCAGATATCATATAGCCACTGTTTAGAGACATGTTTCTATTGCAGATATGAGTTTAACATCAAAACAGGCTATCGTTATTTTCAAATAATATTCCTGTATCCGGAAATATTCAATGCCATATTTGTTTAAAATATACGTAATTGTATCTGTTACATGGGTAAGTATTAATGTCTTATCAATCGAAGCTTCTGCATTACATTCATTCAGCTACTTTTAAGATGTGGCTCCAGCTTCGAATCCACACACCGGTCTAGTTACCATTTACCTGGTACCAAGAGGCTAGAAGTATGTGGAAACTGTTGAGAAGTTGAGTGCCGTGCCGACTGTTGTCAAACACTTTGCAGGGGCAACCGACTGCAATGCAAGCACCAGCTTATGTTTCGCCTGTGCTGCACGCACCTGTAAACGCTGCGGTTATGAGACAGTAGAAACTCACTAAACCGGACAAGGTCCGGACTGGGCAAAATTTCCGGTTTAGTGAGGATTCCGGTTTAGTGAGGATTTGATGTACGGAGTAAGTTTACTCAAATATTAACTGAGTTAACCTTTAAAGGGAAGTTGAAGTCTTAAAATAAAACAACTCGCGAAAATGGCCACTTCATATATGTTTGATAGTTTAATTAACGCACCGCTCTAATTTGATTCAATGATAAAACAACCCTCCAAAATGATCACTTAATAACCATTTCTAGTTCTTTATTTTCTGCAACAAACAAATTAATATTTCAATCAATTTTCTTTTCACATGTTTTATTATCGTGCGGCAGTCAATCCACAGCGCAATCATCATTATTGATTAGAGAGTTATCTCCCCGACATCAAACACAACATCACAGGTGCAATATTTAACGACGCACCGACTGTCAAAACAAAGTGACACGCGATTTCCATATACACAAAATCATTTTGACATGTTGGAACAAATATATGTCCCGTTTTGTGAGGTAAAATTACGTTGACAAGTAACAAATTTTCTCGATTTTTTGTTTCCTTTTTGTAGGGATTTTTTTACATTGAAAATAGAAGGGGAAAAAACGGGACTCTGAAAAAAGTCCGGTATCCCGAGGATTCCGGTTTAGTGAGTTTCTAGTGCCAACAATGCATTTTATACCATAAAAAGATCTTGCAACATTATCCATGAAGATATTTGAACATTTAATTGTCAATACTTACTTGTACATATTTACAACTGAACGAATGCCGTAAACACTGCACCATTAAGCCCACAAAAACGCACGTTATTCATTCTAAAATTACACCGGCTTGGATTATTATTTTTGTCATAAGTTCATACATTCTCTAAACAGAAATAAATTATGAATGTCGATGACATGGTTTGACATAATCGTTAAAACAAAAATTATTTTAGATTTGCTTCTCGTGAACAATATGTCATTCAAATTTTTGTATGTAAACATACCCAATGAAGACATGATTCTACGCCGGCGTCTAAAGGAGGTTTGACGGGTCTGTGCAACTATAGAACATAGAGAAACATTTACTTTTAACTTTTGGTTCCGACATTTGAAATAAAACTGTATTAAAGCTTGACTAAATGAATATTAAAAGAACAAACGATTGTATATTACATAAGTAGCTATACGTATGTTAATAAATAGTTAAATATCTTGGTAAGATATGTTCTTTCAATATGTGATCGGGTTGTATCTTAAATTAATTTTCGTGTTTACTGTAGAAATAAGCATAAATATTACAAACATTCTATGAAAGTTTTTATTTCTGTATTATTCCTCTTCTTTTCTTTCTTGCAACAATAGCACAAAAACTGTGTAAATAAACTGCACCATTTAAATCCCATTTAACATTTGATGCTATATTACATGCGTATCATAATTGGCTGTTTAATACAGTATTTCAATACTATTTGTTTTCTTATTTCCAAATGACAGTCTCGCAGGTAGTCGTACCATACTCTTTTATTTAAAGTGTTCACTGCACATCCCCATTGTATGTAGTATCTTTATCAAGATATAAAGCACATTATAATAAACCAAATGTATGACGAAAAAGTGGAGAAATAGGACTAATAGCTGATAAGTAATAGACAGGTCAATGAAATGATGTTGGAATCAGAGTTACAATCAAATCTTTTTATTAAACTCTTTTCATATTATACATTTGTACATGAATAAATGAGGTCATATATTCAAACAATATAATATATGATTAAATTCAGACGATATGCATACTGATGTGTAGTACAAAAAAATACATAGAAAATGTCGTAATTTCGATAACTAATGTAAAAATTATTGATAGTATTACGAGGGATATTAAAACAGTTTTTAGTCAACCTTAGAGTTCATTTTCACGCTATGAAAGTGCCTACACTACTACAAGTTACCATGTTTCAGCTATAGTTTTAAAGTCATGCCCTCCCCCCGACCCCTTTTCTGTACATGTGAAAAAAACATCGTTCAAAAAGATAAATGGCTGTGAGCTGAGTTACCGCTTAATACCGTTAACCGAGACCCGCACTTGCGGCCGATTCATCGATTCATAAGTTATGAAAATACGCATCATCATCATTATCATCATCATCATCATTCATCAAAGTGTTCTGTTCTTACGTCATTTACGGGGATGCTAACTGCAGTTATCCCTACATGAATCCCTTAATTTTGTTTAAGCCAGAAAATCTGACCGCTCACGTGATTTAGATAAAAACCTGCGCCATCTTGTGTGATTTGAAATAAATGTACTTTATCATATCAATTATCAAAACTTGCATCGAATATACTTCTGTCGACTCTTATAAAATATCCAGTAGAGATGATAAGTGTTCTTTGTAAATCGAAAGGGGTCCTATGAAACCGTTTTGAAAAAAAATCCCGTCAACTGGTCCTGTATATCTTCAGTAGACGATATTCTTCCAAAGAAAAACTCAAATGCTACTACGAATCAAATTAACTCACTCTCACTGGTCAAAACCGTAGGTTTAAACAAACCTTATTCAGCTCACGACCAAAAAAGGTTACTTACTAGAGCTAAATTCACAGACACTAAAGTACAACATATAAAGAAACAAAATGCCACAAACCCAACTATTCTTTTTGTCTACAAATTACTGAAAATGTTGACAACTTCAAACGAACAAAATATATATAAGTAAACTGATGTACAAAATGTATTGTTTGTTATAGAGTTACATGTAGCAGGAATGCTATATCGTAAGTGGAGAAAAACTAAGTAGGAAAACGTAGAACGAATTATGCAGAACAAATAAGAGACATTTTAACAGAACAAATTCCTCAAAGCAAACATGAATAAAATTTGAATTGTTTCCCTTTTTATGATAAAAGCGAAACGTGTTTCGAATAGGTTAACAAACGCAAATTCTCTTATTCACACATCAAACCAATACTTTAAGCCATTAATTTACATTGATTTTCTGCCTTTCAATTATAATATGATAAAAGTTATCTCCATTGCAGTAAATTATGAAGCTGATGTCATTCGAACGTCGCCATAGACTACATGTATGCGCCTGATGAATCATTGCATGCAACACGTATACATACATTGATATGAATACTATTTTCCTTCTCTAAATCACCATAGCATTAATACCGACAAGGCTTAACAAACTGACTGATACCTCAGTGTAAATTTAAACAGGTATACTAAGTTTGTTCTCAAACTTGTTACTACATAACCAACATCTGTTTTACATTTACATGTTTTTAGGCATCTTGGCATCTAATATGACCTTGACCTTCTGTCCAAAAGGTTACTTACAAGAGCTTAATTCACAGACACTAAAAGTACAACATATAAAGAAACAAAATGACACAAACCCATTTCTTTTTGTCTAGAAATTATTGCAAATTTTGACAAATTCAAAGGAACAAAATATATAAGTTAACTATGTACAAGATGTATTGTTTGTTATAGATCTAGTATTCCCCGGTTGTCCGGAATACTATATCTTAAAGTGGTGAAAAATTAAGAACACGTAAAATGATTCATGCACAATAAATAAGTGACCCTTTCAACAAGAGAAATTCCATTAAGCAAACATAAATAAAACAAACAATTTAGAATGTTTATATTAAAAAACTAAACTTGTTCAAACTGGGTTAGCAAACAAAACTTATCTTATTAACAAATTCAAACCAAGACTTAACGCCATTAATTTACATTGATTATCTGCCTTTATTTTAGAATAAGATACTGGTAATCTCCCTTGCAGTAAGTGATCAGGCTGACGTAATTTAAACGACGTCATAGACTACATGTATGCGCGACGTATACACACATTGATATGAATACTGTTCTCATTCTTTAATGCACTATAGCATTAATACCAACAAGGCTTAACAGACTGGCTGATACACCAGTGTATGCATATGTAATCATGTATTATATGTAGATTTACTTCATAACCCACATCTGTTTTACATTTACATGTTATGTGGCATCTGTGCATCTAAATTGACCTTGACACTCTGTCCGTAAGTGTCCAAACCAACAGCAGGAAAAAGAGATCTAGTGGTATGCAATTTCTTTTCTCCAATCTGAAAACGATATTGATAAAGCAAGTTAATTGCATGTAAAAAGTGTGGTAAAAATTAATAATGAACAACTGAGTATCTAAATCACACTTGTTCTGATTTAATATTAAGTGTCTGTCTCTGAAAGAAGTAAGAATAGTCTTCTATGCAATGCAAATATCGATACATTTTCGCGACTTCATCAGATAACCTTTACCCTTAACGAACGTTGCATGATTTAAGCATTTTTGAAAAAAAGATCTCCCCATACCTGTACAATATTACATGTATGTTAATCTTGCTACATTAATGGAACTATCAGTTTGCAAGTAAGATTACAGGGGTGCGATTGTGCAGACAATATAGTATTATTTCAAATAATCCACTTTTATGTCGGTAGGTAACACTGTCGTACATACCTTTGGTATACAGATAGGTATGTATAATAGCATTGCATGAAGACTGATGGAACTTGAATATTGGTGTTCTTTCTCATGCTTCATACATATATCACTAAACATAAAATAATTTAATCCAAAGTTCAATAAGATGTTTATAATTTGACAACGATGGTCAAGAAGTTGCGTGTCAGATGTTGTTTTTTTGCACAATGAATCCTTTATATCGAATTCAACCGGATAAAAGCACGTTACCCATTTTCCGTTCCTTGTAAAGAAGACATATACGCATGCGTTATCTTTTTTGGATATACCACATCCCATTCTGTCATTTTCACCACATGCAAGCCCAAAAGGCTCTCCCATACCACGTTCAATGTAAACACTGAAAGGATTGTTTGCATGTAAATGACAAGTGCAATCTCGCAGGTACGACACAGTACACGCAATTTTTGATTGAATATTGTCTGTTTGTTGGGCATGCATGTAAATCTTATGTAACTTATGGTAGAACGTGCCTTAAATTTATTTTTCATCTTTTCTTCTCAAATATGAGATATATTTAAGCATATTTCCAATCGCAAGGAAACTTTTATTGAAGTTGTGTCGCAAATTTGGCTACTGGCGTCAATTGTTTACCGAAAGTTCGCTGCTTATTTCATACCTACATTAAGAATAGTAACTCCACATGCTATACTATCATTGTCTGATAAATGTTACACTCACCGTCCATCATCAGAATGAAATCCGACTGAAGATCTGCGCCAGCCAGGAAAGGCCATGCTTGGGTAATCTTTTGGAACTGGACCTATACCTTAAAAACGGTTCAGGATTATACACAGAAGGAAAAAAAGAATACATGATTACATTTATTACAGATACTTAATTTAAAAAATCAAAGTGAGGGAATACCTACTTAAATATTCTTGCAGATGATATTCATAAGTTGAGCAAAGCAGCGTTAGAATTTAACATTTTCAAGACATAATCAAAACTACTGATTTCTGAAAAAAAGTAACGGTTAATCATTTTGCAAAATTGTGTTTTGAAAATGGGGCGCCGTTCAAAATATCTAATATACATATTTTCCGAAAAGTTACTCTTAAAATTTGAACAAAGCTTATGCACGTTCATCATGGCAGATTAGTTCGGAAACATTTCGTTATCTTTAAAGGGTATTCGAAAGGCAAAACAGAAAATAATTTGGCTTAAAATTGAAGAGCGTGTTAAGAGGAACGCACTTTTTAAATAATTTCTTAAATCGGAGTATTAAATTTAAAGATACATGTATTAAAGATTTAAAATTTCAAAAATTGAAGATCATAGAAGCGGCCATTTTGAATTTATGTGCCATGATGTCATAGTGCTGTGATTCATGCAGGTATTAATGCTATGTTAAAAACATAAGTTTTAAAAATATATTGAAACATGGTAACCTTCATGACACTTATCAATGTTCCCCTTTAACCAACCAATCCAAAACTGTCAGATACTTGCTTTATTTCATTCGGTTTAGACCCAGTGGCCGTCAGCGGTAGTTCCTAACAAAATCAAGTTTATTCAAACAAACGAATATAATACATTAATATGGAATTTAGTTGAAAGGAATTTGCGACTATCTAACAAAACCATTTACAACTTGACTGGTATTCTTACCAACAGACCCCTTGCAACCTCCACATTTAATTATTTCAACTTCGAAATAGCTTCCACTTTTCATGATGATACTGTCAATGTATAGGCCATTTTCAGCTCCAGTTTCATTTAAGCTACTGAAACTAAACGGAAAAGCAATTAATATTCAAAATGACCTGAATCGGAAGAAATCTGCAAGACATAGAAAGATCTTATCTGTCCAAAGACAAAAGAAAGCTATGCTTTACGTAAGGTTGCCTTAAAATACAAATCTTAAAGTTTTATTGATAAACATTGATATGAATTGAAAAGACATCCATCAAATAACTCGCGCAACGATATTTACAACATGTACTCTAAATGACGTCCAATTTGTGTTATAATCACGTTGAGCCTCTTTAACAAAATTTCAGTCATGTTCATGCCGATGATCCTCAACAATTTTAGTTTGTTTGAACTTATTCAAAAGTTACTGTTTAGAAGTTCAGAGAGTTTATCATCTTGTCCATATATGTTTCCATTATTCTCATTACGTTGACTTTCAAAATATACTTGAACTGTTTCTGAAGCCTTCAGCCTTGACGTCGCCATACTGAATTAGCAACATGTTTGAAATGACGTCACAATGTCAAAATGACGTCAACGTTTTCACGTGCTGAAGAAAGGATCATCCTGTACATGTTGACCGAGACTCGTCTTTGATAGGCCGTGCCATATATATCTTGACCGACGATGGTGGATATTCAACACACAACTCGTCTTTAAAATCTTCAAATTTCAATGTGTTGAAAGGAACGTCATCACAGAAAACTTGGGGCGTCCAAAATTAAGAAAGCACTGCACATACGTACTCTGCATAAGAACTACCGTAATTTTGTCGTTTTATTTAGACAAATAATTATCATGCAATTAAATTAATCATTACAAACTACTTTAATTTATGGGCCTTGACTTCTGTGTTTGCTGCTGACTATAAGTGTATTCTAAGACTTTTGACTGTGCTTTTTACATATAAATTGACCAAAACTAAATGTATGACAAGAATTGTTTAAGCAAATTATACCTTAGGGTATTACCATCCACATCAATGTTCTCAGCTCTCAGTTTTCTAACAATTAAGGCCTATAAAATATAAATAGAATGTACCTTTATTTAGTTTATACAACATTTTAAATCGAGTGTGAAGAAAGCTTTAGCTAATCGAGTCACTCTCGAGTCTGATTCTAGGAAAAACCAGTACTGGTGTCATATGAGGTGAAACGGTCGTGACCCCAGTGGGGCTCTAGCCCGCAGCCTCTCGGCCTCTCACCACCACTCCCCTTGGTTTATTGAATTACAGCTTTAAAGTCCCAGGACCACAATTACAAGTAGATCTTATTTTACAGTGAAATACAATGTATGTCTTACCAGCGGAAATGACATTTAATTGTACCAAAAACATTCCTTACTTTTTAAATCGGTGCATATGTTCGAAATATAGAACAGTATTTTTAAATGAAATTGCAAAAAAATTAAAAAGGCTTTCTGACAACTCTTTTTCGTGAAAAAGAAACGATTTAAATAAAAAAAGAAATGAATATGTCAACTTTGTTTTTAGAGTGAATAGAAAATGGTTCTATTAGAATCCTATCAGTATATTTTTTACAATTTCAGTAAAAATTAATGCAAAGAGATCCTGGGACTTATAAATATCATATTAGTTGATGAAAAAATATTGAATTCGTTAAAAGTTATCATTACAAATTATGAATGCCTCACCAATGTAACAAATATTATTTTTGAATTCTTTAATCTATTACATTTCGTCTAGATGAAACAAATCACAGACCTCTGAATAAGAAATATAAACACATATTAGCTCGTCAACACGCAAAAGGCGTAATCTTACCTGCGACTTTGGCACATCATAAGTTGTTTCTTTTATGTGCTTCAATAACTGTGAAAGGCTGCTTTCGATCTTTGCATCTACAATGGTTATAAGCTTTTGTATATTCTTTAACTTAACACTTGACACATTATCTAAAGATTTGAGAAAAAAACACTTTGCATAAAGAGTAAAATATTTATAAAGTATTTATCGTAAAGAGGTATACTGAGGAAAGGCTTACCTATTCTGTCTTCATCGTCGGGAATACGCTGTAAAAGACCTAAAACGCGGCATGTTGTCACTGCATTTTCGAGCTGGTCGTCTCTTTCAAACATGTACTCTTGTATATCTGTATTCCTTATTTCTTCTATCAGCTGCCGAAAAGCTTTCATCCTTTGCTTAAGCTGTACGGCTGTGACACAAAGCTTAGTTGGCTGATTTCTTTGTTTTTCGACTGTCTCTTGAATAAGTATTATCTCCTGAGCCATACCAGTTGCATCCTTTTCAAATTTCTCAACAGAATGCATATTCTGTGTCTTCATAGCTGCTGCCTGGCTGCATATCTCATTTGTAAGCTTATTTACATGTTTCAAAATGTCAGCTTTGAACGCTTCTGCGTCAGCAATAAAGTTAGCATGCATTTCCTCGGCTTGACTCCTTTTGGTCTGTACTGATGACAAACATTGTCGTATTTGAGAATCACAGTCACTGATGTCCTTCACAAGCTTATCTAAATCTTGACTATTTTTAAACTCTGTCGCTTTCTTCGGAATATATTCTACTTTACACAGTTTGTGTTCGAGAATCATACAATCTCCGCAGCCAACCTGGTCATGATCAGGACAATAAAATTTTATCTGTTCGTTGAGATGTTGTGAACATTTCTCTAGGCCCTCGTCCGCTTTGTTGTCCATAACTCCAGTTATTTTAGCGCAATCAATTAACACATGATCTTTACAGACTTTTGCCTTTCT
>JAUMHA010412033.1:0-10721 GCA_032359765.1 Saxidomus gigantea
TGGATTACAGAGTGTATGTTGGATTACAGAGTGTATGTTTCATTACAGAGTGTATGTTTCATTACAGAGTGTATGTTTCATTACAGAGTGTATGTTGGATTACAGAGTGTATGTTGGATTACAGAGTGTATGTTTCATTACAGAGTGTATGTTTCATTACAGAGTTTATGTTTCATTACAGAGTTTATGTTCGATTACAGAGTTTATGCTCCCTGTTCATCTGTTATAGCGAAAAGTAATGTCAAGCTGACCTTTTTATTGCACTTCAGTGAGTGACTGAATAATCATATACATATAGAAAACTGTAGCTAACATCTTTGAGTCAACTTCAGGAGAAAACTGCATGATTTTTAAGACAGTGTCTGACAAAAAGGCGGTGAAAGAACAAACACGTTTACAGCAGGTATGGCATGTTTATTACTCATCTTCTCACTGTGATCTTGTGTATTTTCAGATTTGTTTAAGTGGAAAGCTTCCAACCCTAACAGTCATGTGAATCCGGATTTCAGTGAGTGAAGAATTTTTTTCTACTTTTTCAGAATCTTGTTTTCCCAACACTAAAATATTGGTTGTTATTTTGAATGTAGATGTATGAATAAAAAAGTGATGAATATTTGTTAGTGATTTATTGTAAAATAATTCATGGGGTGGAATGGTAACAAAACTACTGTGATACATTTTACAATCATGCATCTAAATGATGCACTGTGAATTCTTTCGAAATAAAATCACTATTCAAGTATTTATTTATTCATTATATCAAATCAGCAAGAAACAACTGTAAATATGGCTGAAAGGATCTGTGTCTACTTCCTGCATTTTTTCTGGTAATGTCACATAACCATAAATGTCATAATGTTCAGGCTGTGATTTATGGAGTATTTAATCATGGTTTCATTTACTATAATTGCCCAAATTTTGTAAAATTAGCACTCTCCTCTCTATGTTAGAAAGTCTAAATGGTCCAATCATCATCAAACTTTCTTACAAGTTTATGGGCATTATATCTTGGCCAAGTTTGATAACTAGCCAAGATTGCCTTGAACACATGTAATGAATGTTTTTTTGTAATTGGGAAATAATGTTGTTTCTGCTTTAGAAGGCTTTGTCCAGTCTGTACCAAACCTAGTCACAATTATCACGGTCCGTTGCTGTACCATTTCTATCTTGATAGTATTAGATTTAGTATGTGGGTGCTATATATAGTATGTTCAAACTGTGGCCTGAAAACGGGTTTTGTATGCAAGTGGTCTCACATCTTGTTTTGTGTTGTAACATTTCTTTTTGTGAAATTTAGAGTTTTATTTGCTCTGGTGGTTATTCTTGATATGCGAGTATTCCAGCTAAGATCAAAAGATATGTACACATATCGGCGAGATACTAGAAAGTTAAGTGAATTCCAGAGATCTACTACCATCATGTTGCAATTCAAGCTGCCTTGAGAAGTTTTAACGAAAATAATGATTTTAACTAAGGAATAAAACAATGAAACTTAATCATAATCAATTTCTAATCAAACAACAATGATACTAAAAGTACTAAAAAGAAAAGCAGGCAAAAATTTTAACAGATCTCTGCTGGAACTTAAATGCATCTCCAGCTCCCAAGGAAGATGCCTACAATATTAGGCCTAGTAATATTTAGTGATGTGTGCCAGGAGAAAGGGGAGACAATCATTCTTGTAAGGACTGGCCTTGAAGTTTTTTAGTTACCTCCCATGACAATTCTTTAAGGATTAATTAATTTGATTTCAAGAAATGTATTTCAAAATAGTATTGCACAAAGCATGCATTTTTAGCTCACCGGAGCACAAAGTGCTTATGGTGAGGGATTGTGACATGACGTGTTTTGTGTTGTCTTGAGTTGCTTTGTCATACGTCGTCAAGAATTGCTTCAAATGACATCTCTTCTTTAACTTATAAGCCAGTTTCAACCAAACTTTACAGAAGTGTTCCTTAAATTGTCCTCTACCAGAATTGATGAAATTGTTCTGCTCCACTGCACATAATAGCTGCCAGAGCTAAAAATAGAGAAACTGTTAAACGATATCTCCTCCTTTTCCACTGGGCTAATTTTAACCAAACTTTGCAGGATTGTTCCTAGAATGGCCATCTACAAAAAATGCTCCAATGCACAATTATCTTTATTATCAGGAAATGTGAAGATATGATCATGAATTGCAGATGTTCTGATTGGCTGCATAAAATGGCAACCAGAGCTAAATACAGAAAATATTTTTAATAGCATGTCTTTATTACCAGGAATTGTACAGGTCTTGATCATGAATTGCAAATGTATCGCTTGGCTGCACAAAATGGCAGCCAGAGCTGAAAATAGAAATCCTTTAAACAACATATCGGAAAATGTGCAAATCTGATCATGAATAGCATATGTTCTCTGTTCACTCAGGTGAGCATTAAAGGGCCATCATGGACTTCCTGTTTTTATTTTGGCTATGAAATTGTATGGCATTTTTCGCCTCACAATACTCAACAGTATGGGGGGGAACAATCAATGTAAATTTATAGGATGTAAATTATATGAATCATGGGGGTTCTTTGCTAACATGAATAACATTCATATAGTCTTTTTGAAAATATATATCTTACAAACATTTAATGCATGTCATAAAGTCCTGAAAACATTGAAATAACATTCACAGCATTAAATCTTCAAAATTGATAAATTTAAGATCTATCACTTAAAAACAGTTGGTCAGGAGTTTCTATTTCATCTTCTTTTTTTTTTTCAAAATCCTGTTTTCTGTCACTTGTATCAAACTGTAATGGCTATATTCAGAAACATTCCTCGACTCAACCTCAACTAAGGAAGGGACCATTAGGCATATCTGAATGGACAGCAAGAAACTTCCTTGGTGGAGGTTGAGTTGAGGAAGGTTTCTGAATAATATCCATTAGACTCTTTGCCTTAATACTGATCAAAATATGTTGTAAAATGTTTCAAACTGTCTTTATTATTGATCAATTAAAAAAAAAAATGAGATAAGCTGAAATGATCAACACTTTGGATATACAGTGCATTGTTAGGGGTTTGATTAAATTGATAAACTAATTATCACTCATTCTTTGTGACAGACTGTGAAATTTAAATAAAGACTTTATTATTTAGAGTCATATCAGTATAATACACCATGGTATATTTGGACCAACAAATCTACCAGAATTTGAGGGGTCCAGAATTTTAGAAGTCTACTGTAATTTTTTTAACTCTGAAAATTAAAGCTCTTGTTGCGACATTACAGAGAAATCAGTGGGTTATGTTGACAGTATAGCAGTATTTTTAAAGTATTTGTGCACTTACTGAAGAAAAAAATTAATGTAAAGAGGAAAATAAAATAAAACGCCCTGAACCCATATACCCTCTTATAAATTAGCATAAGTTACAATGCAAGGGAAATAACTCTAAGCTGATTATTTTAATAAACAGTTGAATGTTGCATACAAGATATGAATTAATGGGCTTTTTTGGTCGCTTCATTTGAAATTCTCAATGGATCAGGTCATGTAACGTTAGACCTTAATGCATAAATGCACACTGCATAACAAAAATGCACATAGGTAATTGTATGCTTTTCTATGGGTGTCTGGAGTGGGGGATTTTTTGTGACACTTGCATAAAAAGAATAACATTACATGCTCACTGAATAAAAAGAAATCAAGTGTACCATCGTGCGCCTAATAGCAGCTGAATAATTTAAGTTACTTAATGATATGATTTCAGTGAAAAGTGAAATTACGAGTTAAGAGATGCGACGGAAGTACTCTATGCACATTTTTTATTGCTCATTTATGTCGGTGTTATTATTGATATGTCTGTAAATTTAGTGCTGCTAATTTAAAATGGGATACAGTTTGATGGTTGTGAATAAAGTTTACGATAAATGCTGTTATAACAGCCATACTGAGTTACGGATTACATAATAGTAGTGTCTGTATGATGCATGTTATTTTTAAATTTGATTCGATTTTGTTCAAGTAAACACATGCAGCACTGCGCATGAATGGTTTTGCATGTTTTCGTGCGTCGAGGATATTTGTTCACAGGGAGATATGAACACAAAATGGCGGCCAAACATGATTTCCGCAAATCCATGGTTCTTTTACATGCTATCACAAGGTTTGTTTGCATGTTTATTTGATGAAACTTTAGAATTTTCACGGGGATTAAATACGTACTTAATACGTCTGCCTACAGGATGCATTATTTGTGATGCACATTAACGTTGCATATTCTTGTATTGTGTTTACACTGGGGTATATTATAATGGTGCGCCTTTCTACGCGTCTGCTTTTGAACGTCTGTGTTTAGCGGCATTTTGTGTTAGTAAGAAATTGATTCTCTCGTGATGCTGGAATGTTAGCAACAGAAAGTCATAAACTATTTAATCTAAAAATAGAATTCGTGTAAGATATTCTCTTATGCTATAAAACTTGAAGATTACCATTATATTTACACGTATTTGGATATAGGTCACTATGACGACTTTTGTGGCATAGGAAAGGCATTTATGCACAGTGCGCGCTTCTCGCGCAGCATGCATGCGCATGACATCAGCAGGGGTACTGAACATATATTAAGTATATGTCCATATATGTACAAGTCTGTAAGATTCATTCCTTTCCGTTCCTGTGATACCGCCTTCTACTCTCGGAATTAGACTAGACAGTGTCAAATTTGCACCGAAAAAGCGCAGAAAAACATTTTCCTAGATCCCTAGATCCCTTCATCACATAAATGTCTATTAAAGAAAGAAAAAAAACAGTAATTTGATTTTGTGTATGATTTTGTGTTTAGACGGAGAGGGAAGATGGGGGGAAAAGGTATGAAACTTTAATTAGAATCAAAATGGTCTATTCATGAAGATGTCGGGCCCTTTTAAGTGTTAAATTAGTTCATGTGTGTCGTCTACTTTCTCAACAGGCAAAATATGATGAAATCTTGGATAATATCTTTTAAACTAAGTTTGTTAATTATTAATAAGACCAAATGACAAAAGTACTGGTTTCTATGTCATTGCTCTCAAACTGTTATTGAAGTAAGATTATCTAACTTACTTTAACTGATGAGCCTGTTAAAGGTACTTACCCTGTTTGTAAATTGATGGTGTTTATTATTAGAATTGAAAAGGGAAGTAGCAAATTAAAGAAAATATTTTTTGACAATCTAAATATTTCTTTTTGTAGCCTGATTTACCCTTAAACAAAAGAACAATTGTAACTTGTGATAAAAGACTGATTTAGTGATAAATAAACCTTGTGCTTTATTACTTCAAACAAATACATACCTACTGTTTAATTAGGACAATATGACAGTCATGCATGAGAAGAATCCAATATCATTTGATATTAACAGAAGGATTAACGCTTTTTGGCACGCATGATCAACCTTTCTTTTGCAATGGTTGAAAACTATTTGTGTACAGTAAACTCTGTTTTTTACAAACTCCTTTGGACCATATGAATTACTTCCTTACATCCGGAGTTTGTTATATTGATATGACATTTTCAATATGAAATGAAGAAGAAAAAAAATACTCAGGCAGAGAAAATTTGTTCCTTATATCCGAAGTTTTGGTATATCCAGAGTCATTATATACGGAGTTTACTGTACTGATATATCTATCCCATCGCTGTCATATTATCCTAAATGAACTGTACTATACAGTAGGCATTCTAAATTCAATCAGTTAACTCTTTACCCTTATAATCTCTTCATTATCTTCTTCATGTCTCCATTGTTGATATTTATTATTCCGTGTGGCCAAATAATGTCAGAGTAATGGGAGAGTTATGTGCTGCAGGAATTGTTTCGAAAAAATGACCTATACTGACTCCACCCGCTACTGGCAGCAGTTTATACTCTCTTTGCTACAAGTGTAGATCATGATCAGCCTGCACATCCATGCAGTCTGGTCATAATTTACACAGTTCAGTATTCGGTATGAGCACCAATGAAACTCTTTAATTGAAATCAAGGCCAGTCTAATTTAGAATTTTAAGGGATAAGGGTTATAATCAACAAGTTGTGAGACAGGTGGTTGTCAATGGCTACAGGGAATATTATATGGTAACATGTTGATGAATGATGTATGTAACCCATGGTGTCTTTATATGTAATTTTGTGAAGTATATGTTCATAATCGCAAGTCATGATCTATGGTGAAGTCAGGTATTGTTGTAATTGAGCTATATAGAAATTGGGGTATATGGCTATAAATTTGATCAAAGAAGATTCTATAAGGCCAAGCAAAAAAACTTGTATTTTTATGGTCTCTATACCAAAAAGTTTAAGGATGGTCAGTCGGTTGTTATTTTTTATTATTTCCTCACAAAAAAAGTTTGAGGTCTGCTGTAACAAGTTAAAAACAATCGTAAGACAGGAAACACTCATTTTTCTTTGTCTAATGAAAAAAAACCTTGCTTTTTTTAATGAAATTGCAGCAAGTGAGTGAATTAGAATGAAAGAAGGGTAAACTGTAACAGATGTCAGTAAAGGGGCAAGGTCTTCATATTGTTGACCATCATTTCTAAAAACCAGATATATTATATGAAACTGGTGTTGTGGCCACCCTGATTGAGCACCTACTTGCATACAAAACAATTATTGTTCTATATCAAATACCTTGTATTAAACCTTACCATGCTGGAGGTAATTGATTTGGCCTGAATGATTAGAGCAGATCGTGACTAACAGTCACATCAATGCAGTCTAATCATGGTCTGAACTGTTTGCTATTTTTCAATGAACATCCATTTTAAACAGTAAATGGTACTTCTGCTGAAATTGAAAGATGAGCAAGTCTAATTTAGAAATACATTTGTTTAGGGAGAGTGGGTGGTACACTGAGGTAGTCAGTGACTTTCTTTAAGTAAGTCCGTTCTTCCTCGATTGCCTGCTTCATGCAAGTACGATGCAGTGCAGACTGCAGAGGAAATAAGCACATTGTATTTTCATGTTTTGATCAGGCAACATTATTTCAGATGCTATGAACAACAATCTTCATGATTCTGCTCGCCATGGAAGCACCAGTAGTACAGGCAGTTACCGTAGCAACGGAGCCCCTAGTGGTGTAAACAGCCCAACAACTCCCCATCCACAAAATGGCACAAGTGGTCCGCCTCTGGTGATACCGCAGCCAGTGAAACCGGTACAGAACAAGCCCGGGAGTAAAACATATCAGTGCAAAATGTGTGATCAGGTGACTAGTTTTTACAACTTCCTGTTCTTTTAAATTTGCAAGCATTTTATTTTGAGATTTTTAACTCACCTGAGCACTTTCTGCTCAAGGGTGAGCTATTGTGATCAACAATTATCCAGCGTCCCTCCATCTGTCATCTACGGTAAAAACTAGGTCACTAGGTCAAATTACAGAAAAAAAATTGTAAGCACTCTAGATGCAACTTTTTCTACCTGATATACATGAAACTTAATTAGAATGGTTATCCTTATGAAAACTAGGTCAAATTTGAAAGTAGGAAACACTCAAAAGCTTTGTAAAAATTCCAGAGGCCACATTTATTACCCAATCACAGATTGCTTGTCTCAATGATTTCTAGGTTAAATTAAAATCTGGGTCACATGGAGTCAAAGGACTAGCTCATACATTCAAGTAGAAGAAACACTTTGTAAAGACTATAGAGGCCACATTTCATACACAATCTTCATGAAAATTGGTCAGAATGTATGTCATAAGGATTTCTAGGTCAGATTCAAATCTGATCCACCTGGAGTCAAAAACAAGGTGGCCAGGTCAAAACAAAGGAAAACCTTGTTAACACTCTTGAGGCCTTGTTTAATATCCTGTCTTACAGAAAATTGGTCAAAATTGGGTCAAAATTGCTCCAATGATTTCTAAGGTCATGTTTGAAACTAGGTCACTTGGGGTTAAAAACTAGTCTGGAGGTCACATTAAATACCCAATTGTTATGAAATTGGTCAGGTTGTTTGTCTTGATGATTTTTATGTCAAGATTGGTCATAGGTCAACTTGTGGTAAAAACATTGTCATATGGTCAACTTGAAGAAAAACCTTGTTAATACTCTAGTAGCCACATTTTATAGCCTATCATCATGTAAATTGGTCAGAATGGTTGTCTTGTCAATGTCAAACTGTGCCACAAACCTCATTCAACTGGCATACCTCCTTCACCCAAATTAAACACCTGTACTTTAAGGGTTATAAAATTGAGAGCATAAATTCGTGCATTTTATAAATAAGAATATGAGCGTGTTGCCGCAGTGAGCATGTTGCTGCAGTCATGAGATAGGAAACAAGTTGTTTTCTGCTGTTAGAAGGTGTGATTCAGTTTCTATGGCATTTCCTTGGAGAATTCTGGTATGAGAGGAAAAGAGCAAAATATTTAATGCATTGATTTGGAAAACCTGATTTGATAGTGGAAATTGTGCATGATATAAAAATGTTCAATAACTGCATGTACTGAAGTGCAGATAGAGAACATTGTGAGAAAAGTTTGACACAAAAATGTCATAGACTCATCAAACAAGGTTTTTCTTTTTTATATAACTATTTTAGCTTCTTTGGAATATATGTTATTCAGCACATCGACTTTTTCAGAAATAGTTAAGTTCAGGATAGGAAGTTTTTAGCCGCACTATTGAATTCAGTAAAATTTTCTCATGAAGAGATCTCTCAGATACTGTATTATGTAGAAATATTCATAGGATTCTAATGTTCAGGATATTCACAGTGATCATGTGTCGGATATTCTCAATGATCATCAGCTGTCGGATTTTCACAGTGTCAGGTGTTGAATTATGGCCCTTGGCTTTGTGCTAAGTGCTGAATTATGGCCCTTGGCTTTGTGCTAAGTGCTGAATTATGGCCCTTGGCTTTGTGTTAAGTGCTGAATTATGGCCCTTGGCTTTGTGTTAAGTGCTGAATTATGGCCCTTGGCTTTGTGCTAAGTGCTGAATTATGGCCCTTGACTACTGAATTATTGCCCTTGGCTTTGTTCAGTCAAGTGCTGTATTATGGCCCTTGTCATAGTCTTTGTCCTGGTGAATACTCATTGGTGGTGGTTTGAAATGGACAAAAAATACATTAAAAAATATGTGTATCGGTGAAAATTGCATTTTTCAGTAGACCATGACATTCATGTTACTGACACTTAGCAAGAACACCTGCATACTGTTACAGCAGAAGTGTCGGTTTGACTTTAAGAATGAAATGTATTAGTAGAATTCTTAGATTTTAAACTTTGACATGGTTATTCTGTGATTTCAGATTTTCTCCTCCAAGTCAGACATGTTAATACATTGTCAGCAAATTCATAAAACAGAGATGAAGACTTATAGGTAAGTTAAACTAAACCTGTAAAATGAACGTGTAAACTGACAAAATACTGAGTACTTGACATTCAATGTACGATGAGAACTGAGTACATTATATTGAGTTTGAATGAAACTATTGGTACATGAATTTTGTACTCTACATTTTTCTGATATTCTAAATGAGATATGGAGTTTTTCAAACTTGTTTTCTAGTCAATAAATCTTGTAAAGATTAATATATTTGGGTGAGCCACTGTGGTCAGCAATTGTCTGTCAACATTTTGCTTTAAACAACTTCTCTTCCTCTCCGATGAGTGAAACTGAGGGCCTCCATGGCCCAAATGTTTTAGCAATTATAATTATGCTTCACTAGTATCAATAAGGAAGTCAAAAAACCATTTAAACTTTTAAACCTTTAACATGCTGGCAGCAAATGATACAGCTTTTGCAACCAGTGTAGATCATGATCAGAATGCTCGTCAATGCCGTCTGATCATGATCTACACTGTTCACTATTCAGTCAAAAATATTTAACTTAATCCCCTTTAAACAATGAAAGGCACTGCTTATTATGGAAAGATTTTAGAAATATAGGAGCCATGTTGAAAACTATGGTGTTTTGTGACAGTGGTGTTAGGTAGAAAGTATGGTCTTCGAAACAGCCAAACTAAAACCTAGAGTGATAAAACATGAACCATGTTCTGAGTTTGAACGTCAGGGTCTTATACAGTCCTTAATCTTTTAGGATATCAAGACTTCGTAAGTTAATTGTTAATGTTCTGTACATAAGTTTGCCATACATGAATAGATTGCTTGGCCAAATATCCATGTATGTGGCATCCATTCCCTCCGACCACATCTTTAGTTTCTGCCTGTTTTAGTTAGTATTTAATGTACTGTGTGGGGTTTTTTTTCAGTCTGACTGTGACAGAAGTTTAGTCAGTATCTATTCTATATTTTCAGTCCGTCTGCCTTTAGGTGCCCCCAGTGTCAGAAGTGTTTTGCAAACTCCTCCTATTTATCCCAGCACAATCGCATCCATGCTGGCATTAAACCATACAAATGTGAAATTTGTGAGAGGAAGTTCACACAACTGTCACACCTGCAGCAGCATATACGTACGCATACTGGTAAGTTCAAAGCATATGTAAGCATACTGGTAAGGTCACAGCATATACATACACATACTGGTAAGGTCACAGCATATACAGTCGACTCTCGAAAGTTCAAACCAGGATAATTGGAACACCCCCGATTATTCGAACACATTTTCGAGTCCCGAATTTTTTCCTTCTAAATTCAATATGTTCTACTACGGTTAATCGGAACCCGAATAATCGGAACTTTCGAACTGATATTATTGTCCGCTCATTAATAAAATAGTGTGAATAACTCCGGAAAGTTCGAACA